>JAOTQR010001357.1:0-19110 GCA_025774065.1 Solanum ossicruentum | reverse complement strand
ACTTCCACTTTCCAAATGAGGCAGTCCTTGAATGGGAAGGCAATGTTGGGGCACCAAAGGGGAAGTTTATCTCTTACCTTAAGGCTAAAAAGATGATATCTAAGGGGTATATATGTCATATAGTTAGAGTAAGGGATATAGAGGAAGAATCTCCAACTCTGCAATCAGTACCAGTAGTGAATGAATTTGTTGATGTGTTCCCTGAAGAACTCCTAGGCTTACCTCCTGAATGAGAAATAGATTTTGCTATTGACTTACTTCTAGGCACTCAAATTATTTCTATCCTCCATATAGAATGGCCCTAGTAGAGTTGCGTGAATCAAAAGAGCAATTAAAAGACTTATTGGAGAAGGGTTTTATAAGACCTAGTGTGTCCCCTTGGAGTGCACCATGTTATTTTTATACAAAAAGGATGGTACCTTGAGAATGTGTATCGACTATTGAAAATTGAATAAGGTGACAATTAAGAATAAATATCCCCTCCACAGGATTGATGATTTATTTGATCAGTTACAGGGTGCCAAATGCTTTTCAAAAATTGATTTAAGATCGGGGTATCACCAAGTGAGGGTGAAGGAGGAAGATATACCTAAGATTGCTTTCATAACACGGTACGGTTACTTTGAATTTCTTGTTATGTCATTTAGGCTAACAAATACACTAGCAGTTTTCATGGATATGATAAATAAGGTATTTAAGCCATTCTTAGATGTGTTTGTGATCGTATTTATAGATGACATTTTGGTATACTCAAAGTCAGAAGAGGACCATGCAAATCACTTACGACAAGTACTGCAGGTTCTTCATGATCGATAGTTGTATGCCAAGTTTTCTAAATGTAAATTTTGGCTAAAATTAGTGGCATTCTTTGGTCATATTGTGTCTGAGGAGGGAATAAGAGTTGATTCACAAAAGATAGATGTTGTGAAAGATTGGCCAAGAACAACGATGCCCATAGAAGTTTGGAGCTTCCTAGGGTTGGAAGGTTATTACAGAAGGTTTGTTGAAGTTTTTTCTTCTATTTCTACACCTTTAACAAAGTTGACACATAAGGAAACCAAGTTCCAATGGAATGATGCATGTGAAAGGAGCTTACAAGAGCTGAAAAATAAGCTAACTTCTACACCTGTGCTAGTACTTCCAGAAGGCACTGAGGGGTATGCAGTGTATTGTGATGCTTTAGGAGTTGGCTTAGGGTGTATGCTGACACAGCATGGTTGGGTAATTGCTTATGCATCCAGACAACTATGATCACATGAGAAGAATTACCCAACTTATGGTCTTGAGCTAGCAGCGATTGTATTTGCTTTAAAAATATGGCGCCACTACTTGTATGGGGTTCATATTGACATATATACGGATCATAAGAGCTTGCAATACATCTTTAAGCGGAAAGACCTAATCTTAAGTAGCGAAGATTGTTGGAGCTGATAAAGGATTATGATGTTGATATACTATACCATCTGGGGAAGGAAAATGTGATAGCCGATGCTTTAAGTCGTAAGGCAATCTTGACTACTAGTGATCAGGTGAGGATGAGTCAAGGAGTGGCTAAGGATCTACAACAACTATCTAGTTTGGGAGTTCGCCTTCTTGAAACTCCAAAGGAAGGGGTTATTGTACATAATGCAGCGATATGTTCATTAGTAACGGAGGTGAAAGAACAATAGTTTTAGGATCCTATTCTACGACAGCTTAAGGAAAAGGTGAGTCAGGGTATGATAAAAGGCTTTGACCTTACACAAAATGGAGTATTTTACTGCCAAAACTGATTATGTTTGCCTGATATTGATGGGTTAAGAAAAAGGATAATGGAAGAAGCCCAACATTCCCGATATTCCATCCATCCAGGATCGACTAAGATGTACCATGACCTGAAGGGAGTGTTTTGGTGGGGAGGCATGAAAAAGGACCTTGCAGAATTTGTGTCTCAATGTCCAAATTTCCAACAAGTAAAGGTAGAACATCAAAAGCCAGGAGGTTATATGTAGTGTATAGAACTTCCAACCTGGAAGTGGGATATGATTAACATGGATTTTGTTATCGGTTTGCCTCGCTCATTTCAGAAGTTTGACTCCATATGGGTAATAGTTGACAGACTCACAAAGTCAGCACATTTCCCACCTATCAGGAGTGATTATATAGCGGAGGTGTATGCCAAGCTGTACCTCAAAGAGATAGTCAGGCTACGTGGAGTCCCAATCTCCATTATATATGACCGAGGGACTCAATTCACTGCGAGGTTTTGGAAGTCTTTCCAAAGGAGTTTAGGTACACAAGTGAATATGAGTAAGTTTTCCACCCTCAAACAGACGATCAAGAAGAACACACTATTTAGACACTTGAAGATATGTTGCGAGCTTGTGCATTGGATTTTAAAGGTAATTGGGTGGACCATTTTCCACTTATTGAGTTTGCCTATAATAATAGCTACCATTCAAGTATCAAGATGGCACCTTATGAAGCTTTGTATGGAAGGAAGTGTAGATCGCCAATTGGATGGTTTGAAGTGAGTGAAACCACCTTACTTGGGCCAGATCTAATACAATAAGCCATGGAAAAAGTTAAGGTAATACAGCAGCAGCTGGAAACAACCCAAAGTCATCACAAATCATGCGGATGCTAGAAGGAGAGGACTAGAATTTTCAGTAGGGGATTGAGTATTCTTAAAGGTGTCTCCAATGAATGGGGTTATGAGATTTGGTAAGAAAGGAAAACTGAGCCCACGTTACATAAGGCCATATCAGATTATTAAGAGGTTCGAGCAGGTTGCATATGAACTCGAGCTACCCCAAGAGCATTTAATGGTTCATTCAGTTTTTCATGTCTCAATGCTTCGAAAATGCACAAGTGATCCATCTTGTATCACTCCTATTGAGGATGTACAGGTTATAGAAAATCTCACCTATGAAGAGGTACCTATTGCTATTCTAGATTGTCAAGTTAAGAATCTAAGGAATAAAGAAATAGCTTCAGTAAAAGTATATTGGAGAAACCAACAAGCAGAAGAAATAACATGGAAGGCCGAGGATGTGATGAAATCAAAGTACTCTTACTTATTTAAAGCTAAAGAGGAAGTTCAACATATAGAATTGGGACACTAATAGGTACGTGTGAGTGAATACTTAATATGCTATCCAATGTTTGTGTAAGTAAAGATTTAAACTTGGTTAAGCTATCCAATTGTACTAACATTCGAGGACGAATGTTCCTAAGAGGGGGAGGATGTAACACCCCACAACTTACAATACCAGTATAATGCAAATGAAACATGATATGGTTTGGTCAAATTAGCAGCTATTTTTAGAAGTGCTTGAATCTTATGTTATAGGGGGATATGTGCGTCTAATTCTTAAGAGGGTCGAGTGTATACATGTTTTATGTAAATTTAAGGAGATCATGACCTTAAATGAAGTGAGAGAATTGAGGTTCTTGTAGGACTTAGTAAGCTAGCAGGTGAGTCACCTACTTGCTTAGCTTAAATTTGCTAGCTAAACGGAGACGAGGCTCGACGTCCAATTTGTCCCAGTTTGATTATGAATAAAGTCCATGTTAAGGGTGTAACTTAAGCCTATATTTTAGAATCATAAATGGGATATATGATCAGCCCAAGGAGAATATTAAAAAGGGCCCAAATACACCACAACCCACTTGGCTAATTGGACCCAAAACTAAGTAAAGAAAAAATTGGAAAATGGGCAGCCCAAGCCCATCAACTTGGAGACCTATTTAGGCTGAAGTGTGAGGGCCAAGATACTGGATAACCGTCATGATAATGTGTAGTATAAGGTGTTCAAAAGGTCAAGGGAAGGTCGACCAAAGACCCCTTTATAAAGGGCTCAAAAGCAACTCCCACAATTCATTTCTCAACTTGAACTCACAAAAAATCAGATTGTCTCCAAAGTCTTCTCTCACTTTTCTCAACCTTGTAAAGTAGCCAAACAACTCTCCTAGGGTTCTTAGAGAATCCCTTCACCTTGAAGGTAGTGGTAAGTAAGTTTACACATGTATTTAGTCATGGTTTTCTTATGAAAAACAAGAAGTATATGCTAGTATGTTGTGCTGGAAATTTGAGACAGCATATGTTGAGAAAGTTGCTGTATACTTTTCTTTTGTTTTAGTGATCTTTCTATGGTTTGTAGGATATATTATGATGATAAGTTGAAATTCTTAACATGGTTTGAGTTATAGATATTTCCCTAAAGTTTCTACACTGATTTTGGTTTCATTTAACAAACGCGTTTTATTGTGCTATCTTAAGTGTAATGTTGATTGGAACTTGTGGGCTGTTGGATGGAAGGCTATTAGCTCACGTCCTTCATGACTTCTTGAATACTGTTATAAGAATATTTTAGGTCTATTTATATGTGTAAATGTTGCTAGAACAGTTTGGTTAGAGTTGGAATAGGTTTGGAGTTGTCAACGTCAAAATGTAGCAAAGGAAGATAACGTTATGCTATCCTTTTTTAGGTTGTGTAGAATTGTTATGTGTTGTGCTTTGTGGGCTATTGTAAGACTGTTATCGCATTAAAATAGGATAGATATGATGTTTACATGCAAATGTGTGTTACAAAAACATGATTCGAGGGCAGAAAGGTTGAAAGAACACACTCGGGTTTATAAATATCCACTTGCTGTCCGTGTGTTGTTTTGTTAAGTGATTGGGTTGCCAAGGTATATCTATTGCCTATTAATGCTAGTTTTATCATGTAATGTGTTGTAGATAAGTATTTTGAGGAAGAGAAGGTTATCTTGAGGTGACAACAAGGTCATACAATGAGGTATGTAAGGCTACTTCATTTCGTATCACTTAGCATGAAATATAAATCTCTCCTTGGTACATAAAGGCACTTGCCAACTCCGATACAACTATTAACCATGTATCCATTCTTTGACATGTTCACATTCTTCCATATATAGTCACTTTGAAATCTACATATATGCTTGTATATCAAGTTACATGGGTTCTTGTTTCTAGATAAAGTTCATGAGTTGTTTCATTTCATATGCATTTCATTATTTGTGTAATGTACTCTTTTCATTGTCATATTGTCTTGTATGATTATCTACATGTCATATGCTACATATACAGTCCTACAGCTCCAAAATTATGATCACCGAAAGAACCATCTCAAGGTAAGTGAAAGGTAAAGTATATTGTTTATTGATAGGTGGTAGCCCGAGGGGTGGAAGAATCATCTAGCCAGGGACGATCCTATTATGGGTGGTAGCCCGAGAGGTCATGGAAGAACATATTGGATGATACCGATACAGTTTCACCACCGATCAGTTGGTCATTTGTATTATAATTGTGCACAAATTATAAAATAAAGGTAAAGTGATATAAAGAACATAAAGTATATGATTCTAAAGTATAACCAAAGGTGGTCTCTAATCTTACACTAGTGCATGGTTTCATTTGAATTGTTACTTTATATATAGTATATCCTGCCTTACATACTGAGTACATTATCTCATACTAACGTCCCTTACAGGGGACCTGCATTTCATGCTGCAGGTGCAGGTGCTAGTAGATCTCCCCAGTAGGAGTACAGGACATTCAACTGTTGTTACCAAGCTCCAGGTTATTCCGGAGCTTTGTGTATGTTTGAAGTTTATATGTTTGCATTATATAGTTAATTTAGATGGGGTCTGTCCCAAACATTAGCAAATACTTTCTCTTGACTAGAGGCTTTGTATACTATGTAAATTAAAGTGTGGTCATGTCTCGTACTTTAGACACTGTGGCCTTAACGGCCTAGCTATACACATCTCCTTTTAGCTTATTATTACCGTTTATCTTCCTAGAAGCATGCCAAGCATAGAAATTCCTTATAATATGTATACAAAACGGATAGATATAGGTTGATTCTCCTGAGCCTTATTGGCAACGGGTGCCAGTCCGCCCTAATGGGACTTTGGGGTGTGACATTCCTTATGCTCTTCTCAGCCAAAAATGGCTAACTTAGCCTTGTACCTACATATTCTTCATAGAAGAAACTGTTACCTTATATGTAACCAGCCCATTATCCAAAACTATGATCAAAATGCAAGAACATAAACTACGTATGAGTCCAAAAATAGAAAACAAACCTATAACTGCACTATTACATCAAAAACCTTGGGTTGACTCCGAAATAGCACCTGATTTTTTGTCACGACATGACTTGGACAAATTGGTTACTCAGACTTCACCAATTTCCCAGAATTCATGCTTCAAATCATCTGGCCACTTTATATACTGACAGATATTAAATATGACCTCTTTCTTGTTCAATTTGAACTTGAGTTGATTGGCTCCCATATCCACTAGTGCGCACCCAATGGCTAGGAACAGTCTTCCCAAGATGATTGGGATGTCAAAGTTAACTTCATAATCTAGGATCACCAAGTTTGCAGGGAATATGAACTTTTCAACTTTAACCAACACATTATATAGTATCCCCATATGCTTCTTCACTGTGTGATCGACCATCAACAATCGCATGCTTGTCGGAGTAGGGGCTCCCGGTCCTAGCTTTTTTAAGACCGCAAAAGGCATCAGATTAATGATGGTACCTAGATCAATAGTGCCTTTTGAGAATTGTAACACCCCCTAATTCTTTCTACCAGGTTTGGAGTGGACGTAGGTTGCTAAGAAAAAGACTGAGAAAAACTATAGAGGAAGGTTCACGATAGCCATTTATGACTTGTATACCTATTTATGACTCGTAGCATGGGTCTCATAAAAACCTCAGATGACTTTGTGAAATTTTCTAAGTCCTATATATACAAAATGATATACGACTAATAAAGCATGTCATGACTTGTAGAGAAGGTTGTGTGACAAAAATTCTAGTAACTCAAGTTCTCAGACCCCTTATTTTATGAAAGGGGTTTACGACCCGTAAAATGCTTTACGTCTCGTAGAGGGGAGTTTCATGGAAAATTCTAGTGAGTTAATTTTAGGACCCCTATGATTTACGAGAGGCTAGCTACGACCCATAGAACGATCTATGACTCATAGACGGGGTCTCATAGACTTAGATGGTAGTTTTAATGAGGGGTATTTTTATCTATTCCAATCCCTATTCCATTAAACCCTTGGTCGTTTCAGGTTTGAATAAATCCTTAGAACAGAACCCTAAGGGTGTTATTCATCTTTTGTCATTCAACAGATTTTGAGAGCACTAGAGGAGAAAAGAAGAAGCTAGCATTTCCAATTCGAGGGCGAGGATTGATTGAGGTTTATTGCTTCTTCTATTCCTAGGTATGTAAGGCTTACCGAAGTGTGAAACTACTTCCATTCAGATGCTAATTCCTCTACTTGCGTCTACTTATGAGAATATGAATTGGGTTTTGTATTTTTATCAATCAATTACCGAATTTCCTGTAATTCTTCGAGTCCTTATGATGATGTATGAGATGATTGATAGATTGCATGATTATTGATATGACATTTACATATGTATTTCATACTTAATGGCATGAACCCTAAACATTATGATTTATGAAATTCTATGCATGATACAGAGTTGAGTTTGAGTTTGAGTACCTGAGTTGATTAATTTGAGTATAATTGAGCATGAGAAGTATGTTGCATTTAGTCAAATAAAATTCCATATATGATTTTTTTTACACCATATAATGAGTTAAATTTAATGAGTGTAATTTACTATTTGAGTTTGAGTCGAATTTGATTATCTGAGTTGATTGGCTGAGCTGATGAGAAACTGAGTTGAGATGAGATAACTCAATGAGGTTGAGTTTTGAGTTGATTGACTAGACATTGAGGATTGAGTTGATTGATGAGTTGACCATGTTTTAGTTTCGAGAGGAGTATCGAGCACCGAGCAGGAAGCGAGTAAACATCTATTTTAACCTACATAACTAGGTTACCGGCGTAGGATAGTCATACAACTCATTATGGTAACTTTTCTCCCACTAGTGCACATTTATTATGGATCTAAGAGAGAGTTGATCGCACTTTTTCTTGGCAAGTTTAGGGCGGGCATGGCAATAATGTTGCCCTCGTTGTGCATCACTAAACTAAAGGTGATGGGATTGGATGTCGATTAAGAAATACTCCTGAGCAACATTGATTGTGCATGATATTTTACACTGAGTCTATTTTGACTGAGAATATTTTGAAAAGCATGATTTACTTCAAACTTGCATGTACTGAGTTGAGCATTAGTTATTGAGTCAATATGAGTGAGTTGAGATTTACTTTCTCGAGCTATATTACAAACTTGTATATTCATGTATTGACATCCATTTGGGAATGCATCTTTTCATGATAAAGATACAAGTGATAGAGGACTTCAGCCTGCATATCATTGAGTTCCAAATTAATATACTTCCAGAGTTTGTGAGCCCTCTTTGCTTTTCGGAAGAGCTCCTTATGAGTTGATTTAGTATACAATTTCTTTCTTTGATTTGGGGTGTTCATGTCCTGTCATGGCACCAAGACCATGAGTAGAGAGTATTGAGTACTGATGTATCAAAACCTATTTCATTTTGATAGTATGATACAATAGGGTTCAATATATATATATATATATATACACACACATATGTTCTATCCTTTCATATGAGGTCTTTATATTTTGAGTTCTTTCTTCCACTATCAAGTTTATATGTCAATGAGGCCAGTTGATTATCTTGGGGAATCAACAATGGTCCTTCAAGTACTGGCCACGCCAAGGATATGCTCCTGGGGTGTGACTGAACTCCACATCTCCAATGGTACAGGTTATGGTGAATGTGCCGAGATCTTCTCGCTTCTAAACCAAGGACCTTGTAGAAATAACACTGCAATGCTGAAGCTCTTGGGAGAGCTCCTGACTCATAGTGCACTTTTTAGTAACCAGGTCCTTTGTATACTTCACATACCCTAGCATCTTCTCTGATGCCTCAATGAGAAGGATATTGATGAAAAGTTGCTTATGCATGGAGAGAAAGTAGTTGAACTTGCCTTCCTCTTCCCTTTTTTAATTCTTTGAGGGAAGGAAGGATGACGCCTAGCAATGGGCTTCAAATTCTGTGGTGTATCAGTAGCTTCACTCACCCCATTCTTCCCACGGTCATTGCCTATATCTGCATCCTTGACCTTAACTATCTTGTCTCGAATATCATCCTCATCTACTGGCATGGGAAGATCAATGGTGATCTTTCTACCCCGAGTAGTAACCTCCATACACTGCCCTTCATTTTTAGGATTCTGAACGATGTTGCTAGGTAGTGTACCATCTAATGTTGATTTAGTTGAGTCGATACTTGACCAAACTATTGCTCAAGTTATTTGATATCCACAAAATGAGACTCAATTTTCTGATTGATACTTGAAATATCAGATTTCATTCCCCTCAAAGTCTCATCCTGTATCTCAGCTTTCTTCAACAGGCGGTCAACCATCTCCTTAATTGTGGAACTGCTTACACCTCCATCGTGGTTATATGGTTGTACATAGGGGCCATTTTTGAAGCCATCTCTAAGAGCCCAATCTGCATCTCTCTCTGGACCCCTGTTCCTATCATAATATCGTCCACGACTGTCCCTGTAAGATCAATCTCTATTGAAGTTTAATGTTGGTTTCCTTAACCTTGGCGCCAATAGTTCTGATTGGGCCCTTGGGAGTTGGTCTGAAAACCCCCATCTGATCAGCAACAAAACATGCATCCTCATTATAATATGGCTCATTATACATAGGTGCATGTGGAGGTTGATCAACCACTGCATTGACTTGCTCTTGGTTCTGTTTCATCATCTCCTTCATACTTGTCTGAATTTGGGCTAGCTCTTGCATAATTTCCTCGGTAATATTTGCTTTCTCCAAACCAATAAGTGACAGTGCACAAACTTTTACCGGATGCTCTATCTCTATGCTCCCATGCATGATTAGTCTTGACCACTCTCTCCATCTGCTCTGCGATCCTTGCAAATGGATGATCTAAGAACATGCCCCTCATGATAGTGTCAACACAAGCCTGACTGCTCTCATCAAGGGAACGGTAGAAGATCTCCACTAAGGCATCATCAACTATCTTGTGGTTTGTGACACTCCTCAAGCATTTGGTGAACCGCTCTCAATTAGTACTGATCAAATCACTAGGAAATTGCTCAAAGTCATTAATCTGGTCCTTCAACTTGAGATTCTTCGATCTAGGGAAGTACCTCTGCAAAAGGCTTTCTGCAAGTCTACCCAACTGGTGATCGAATTCTGCAGTAGCTCAGATAGCCATAATGTTGCACTGCCTGTAAGAGACAATGGGAATACACGAAGTCCCAAAACATTCATAAACATACTTTGTGTTCCCATCATACTCTTGCAGACAAATGCAACATCATGCAGGTGTCTATGAGGATTCTCCGATGGTAAGCCCGCAAATAGCCCAGGGTTCTACAGGATCTGAAGCAACCCACTCGAGACTATGAACTTTGTGTCTGCTTGTAGTGATGGCAACAAAATAGCTCCAGTCACCTCCATAGCCATAGGATTTAGCCTGTATTGGTTCCACTGATAAGCATTTGCATTAAAATCCTGAGGCTATAGTGGAATATCCTCAAGAGTAGGTGGGTTTCTCATGATCAACATTTTCATTCTCATTTCTATTTATAGTTGCATTAGCCACATTGTTGGAGTTTTCTTAGGACATTCTCCTCAATGTTTAGTGAATCTCTGGGTCAAATGGAATAAAGGGTCTGCCTAGACTTCATGTATTGGGTAAACACTACACTTACACCCTGCAAAGAAAACAAAGACAAAAATAAAACGTAAAATGTGGAAAATAAGGACTAACACCTAAATCACTATGAATTAACTAAGTCTAGCCGTAATCCCCGGCAACGGCGCCAAAATTTTGATGTCTCCAAAGTTATACCTTTTTTTAGAGGATAAAGCGATCGCTATCAAAAAATAGAACCTCACCAAGGTTAGGGTCGAACCCACAGGGAATATGTAGACTCAAAAAATTCAATGATCGCAATTCGAATAGTTAACCAACTTACTCCCCCAAAAGGGGGGGTTTGTAATAATCAAGGAAAAATAAAACTAAACTAACTAACACAGGAGAGAAATCAATATGGAAAGAAGCTGGGGTATTATGTTTCCTATGATTCAGTAACTTAGTATCATCGGATAACCTAATTCTTTTCTAGAGTTTAGCATGCAGGGTAGTAAGTTACGTTCACCAAGATCTTTGGTCAAAGGTGAGAGGTGAATTTCACTATGTGACTTGGCCTATCTCTACAGTGTGCATTAATAACCTTTACCTATTAGTCCCAGTACAACCTCCCCTTGGCCTAGTTTGGTTGATTAGATGACAACACATCAATCGAATCCTGTTAACTAATCTCTTTTCCTATTCATTACTACCTTGGTCTAGTCAGTAACACTAGATGGGTACTAATGTTGGCCACCATCTGAAAACATGCAAACCAAAGAGCTTAATTAATATATGCATGCACACTTTCCAAGAATTATGAATTATCTGGTTTTACGTTGTTAGTTCTTCATGGTTCCCACAACCCTAGTTGTGAATTTAGCTACTCATGCTTTGTGTAGACATAAGAATCATGTATTGGAAAAACATAATTGAACACTTATACAATTGAATTAAGAACAAGAAAATCCACCTTCAAATTGAACGACAATATTAAAGATAAAATTAAACTACAAGTGTTCTCAAAACCTCTCCAGTGTAATCTCACTATTTTCTCTCTCTAATTATTGAGTTCAGTACTATCCAAAAACAACTAAAAAAGTAACCTTAAAAACCTATTTATGATAAGTGAAATACATGTCCAAAACATAATAGGTGAACTTGTTAGCACGCCATATGAAAGGGGTTTACGGGTCATATTGCATTCCACAACCTTAATCAAGTTCTTGTACACTGCTGAAAATTTGGACTTCAAATCTATGACACCTCTATATGACTCGTAAATGGTTTATGAACCTTAAGGGGGTTTCATTTGATGAATCATCAGAAAGTCCCAATCTCTGATCCTAAGGACACAAACCATGGTTTACGACTTATAAATCACTCCACGCCTCATCTGCATGTTCGTAAAACTAGCTTCAGAAAATCAGCCCCTCACTTATGTTATCCACAAAACCACATAATGACTCAAAGAAAGGTCTACGGCCCATAAAGGGTGTCACAAGGCTAGCCGATGGCCTAGACGTGACACGATGAATAGGGAACCTGAAGGAACCCCAATTAAGCCTTTTACCATATCAATCACACATCTTTGGTTGCGGATGCAAAATAACAACAACAAGAGATGTAAATATGGGAAACAGGACTAAGGGAAGTCTTTGTAATCATAAAAGATTTGAAAGTCAAGCTCATAGCATAAATATATTAATTATCCAACAATACCTCTAACATGGAATGGAGCAGGGGCCAAGATGCTTTTTGGGCTCACCCTCATAGTATTAAGTGTTCAACATATGAAATAGAAAGTGATAGGAGTAGCATAGGTAGTGTCCTCAAACTTGAAGACTCACCAATGCTTATCTTCCGAAGTACCGAGCTACCACGTGGAGGATGATCAAGAGGTGCTTTGATTCCTACTTGGTAAAATTATATAGGCACAGAGTATGCGTTAGTATGTTTGAATGTACTAAGTATGTAGGATGCAATGAAACAAGACATAAGCTAACATAGTCAAAATGCATAATCATACACAATGGATAAATATAATATCAATATGGCATGCACAAGCAATGCTTGAGGTAAAAACATGCATGTACATCATATAACTTGCAAAGTATATACACTATGTATGTGGGAATAGGCCATAATCAACATAGACCAAGCATGCTACTACATGGAATCCAAGACATGTCACCCCCTTGTAAGGTGAATGAGGTATTCACCCCTCAAAAACGTGAATGGACATGTAACCCCCCAACAAGGTGGTCAAGGTATCCACCCCTCAATATGGTGATTGCTTATGTCATCCTCCAACAAGGTGGTCGAGGTATCCACTCCTCAACATGGTGATTGGGCATGTCACCCCCTAACAAGGTTATCGAGGTATCCACCCCTCAACATAGTGATTAGGCTTGTCACTCCCAACAAGGTGGTTGAGGCATGTCACCCCCTCAACAAAGTGGTTGGGTATGTCACCCCCAAACAAGGTGTGGTCTACTTGAAACACCATATATACTTTTCATGAATTCAATGCATACATGCTAGCCCTTAATCATCATAAAGTCACTTGACTTGTAAACCATATAATAGATAATCAATAACTTGAGAATCCTTGTCAGGATATTTTACCAAACACTTAGTGGGTTCATAATGCTAGTTCAAAATCATGCAATTTAAGAGTGAAATAATATAAGAAAACTCAATGTAAATCAACCTACCAACATATAGTAAAATCCTCATGTAGTATACTTTGAAATCCATCATCAAATCTCATAATAGGTCATAGTTTCATAGCTCAAGACATGCATAGTCTCAATAGGCAAAACCAATTTGTAGTATAAGCTTGAAATCGATAGATAGGCATAATCATTCAACATTTCATAAAACCCCAATATAATTTATATTCAAAATCCATAATAAGAGATACTCATAGAAGATACAACATAAAAATGTGCAATTTCTCAAAAAGGAAGATTGGGCTCCATGGGTGAAAGGACCCAATAGATGAAACCTACATACCTTAAACTTGTGTTTTCTTTAGTTGAACTTGAAGAGAACTTAGAGCTTGAAGAGTATCCTTGAGTACTCAAGTTAGGCTTGAAATCCTTGAAATTTGAATGAAATATTTGGTTAAGTCTTAGAGAGGTTTTTAAGAAAGTCTTGACTGATATAGAGTTGAAAAATGGCTACGTATAGGTGTTTTCACACATAAGTGGGCATGGGGCAATGACTCCAATGCCTTTGGCCGACACAGGAAATTAAGGAAAATCAAAATTGGTCCGCATTTGGTCCGCGATGCGGACCCATCATAGAGGAAGGAATAACATTGATCCTCGCCCAGCCCGCATCGCGGTCTGCTCGCAGATCCACACTGTTTTATAAAAATCAGCAAAAAATTATTTTCACTATGAGTCTTTTAAAATCTAGATTATACCCATTTCCCACTCAATTTTTCCCTGGTCGAGAATATAAAGTCAGATTTTTGATATCAGGCATGGATTTTGAGATATATGAAAATTATGATTATGGACATTTTTGAAGCACATTTTAGGGCATTTGAAAGGGTCTCGTACTGCATCAAAATTCAGCAACTTTTGTATTTCTTCCCAAAATCAAGACCAAACCTGTAATGCTGCAACTATAAAACAGAGCACATAAATCCAACTAAAATCTCATTGAGAACACACAAAAATCTAAGTTTTAAGCATTACAAGTGTTGTATTTTGACAGCACATCAGCTTCTAAGGAAAAATTTCCACATTGTGCTGCATTCTATTTTATGAAATCCACATCTGTTGTTTGTTTGAGAATTCACCCCCTTGGATGCTCTTGACAAAGGCTGAGATAAAACTCATTGTGGTATAGAATGAAACACAAGTTGGGAGATAGTAACATTTACCTCGTTATCACATAGTCATCCATTTGAGCATTTGACCTTAGCCTCCTCCAAATTTGATGTAATAGATGATAAATTGATATTATGTAACATGTTGATGGATCTCTTGGCATAATATTATAATGGTGATTTCCTTAACAATGATTTGAATATGTTGTTTCTCTTGGCAATGGTGTAGAAATTTAACAACTATTTTGGCAGTAATAGGATATCCTTCTTGACAATAATATGAATATACAGTCATTCTTGGCAATGATATGTGTAAGATATTCCTTTTGAAAATAATATAAATATAATTTCATTCTTGGAAATAATTTGACGATAATATTTGTATGTTGTTCCTCTTGGCAATAATAATAATATAATTTCATTCTTGGCGATGAAATGCGCATGATGTTCTCTTGGCAATAATATAAATATGATGATAGCCCAACTATAACGAGGTGGATGACTCAATAATAATTCAACTATAACGAGCTGGATGACTTGATAATGATCTAACTATAATGAGGTGTATGGCTCAATAATTTTCCAACTGTAACAAGGTGGATGGCTCGATATTGATCCAATTGTAATGAGGTGGATGACTCGATAATGATTTAATTATAGGGTAGACAACCAACTTAGTTTAAAGTAAAGGCCTTGAAACAGACAGGCAAACTATATAAACCACATATAGGGTGGACCCAACAAAACTATACGTGGAGACCCTTGAGTAGACAAGTAAAATGCATAAACCACTTATAGGGTGGGTAGTCCAAAATTCTATAATATTCATGTGGCAAATGAACACATATGCTTATATATATGTGATGATCATCCTAATGAACAAATTAGAAACTACATTGATATATACGTTGTGGCTGCAACTCTCTCTCTTTTAAGAGACATAATGACCGAGTTGAAATGGTTTAATTCTTTTATACGAAGATTAAAGCTTTCTCATCTTCTTTTGATAAACTCTATAAATTTTGAGTTTGTTGCATGATATCTTCAGTCATTGTTGGAGACTTGAATTGACTTGATAACTTCAATATCCTGAGGATATGTGATCTTCTACATCAATTGATAGATAAACTTGTCATTTTTATCCTCGTAACACTTCTGAAACATCATCATCTTCCAATTTGATATTGAGTTCAGGACTGTCCCAACTTTAGTAGCATAGTCACCTGTAAAACATTAGATCAAGTATTCATAATCGCTCTAAATCTAGCACTTCTGACATGATTCTTTTGAACTTTGAGAGGTTCTGTCTAGGTTTGTATCTAATTAGATATGTGTAAATAAAACCTTATGCTTGAAGATTTTGACAGTGTCATCTTTATGATTTTACTGTTCTTGCATCCAAAGAAAAATTCTTAGTTTTAGAGACTGATTCTTATTGGCTTTGTCCTTATGCCCCTTTATGCAATTGACTTCCACATCAGTCTATTCTTTGAAATGCAGTCATAGTGGAACTTTTTAGGACCCTCATCAAAAATTCTGTCCCACTTTAGAATATGAAAGAACTCTTTTAGCTTTAAAATTGTCTACTACGGAATTTTTGAGGTCCCTCCTCAAAGTTCTACCTAGTTTGTTTTAAATGTAGCAAATGATATATTTGTCGAATTTTTGAGACTTTCTCAAAACTCTGCCTCTAGTTACACACTTCAACAAAATTTCAAACTTGATTCCTTGGAGAAACATCCTTTTAGAAGAATTTTTGAGGCCCTCTAAAAAATTTTGCCCAGTTGTATATTTTGATTCCTGATCTTTTAGGAGAAACTCAGCCTTTAGTGAATTTTTTAGATTTTGCCAAAAATTATATCTCAGTTTTCATTATAAAGAGAAATGAAATCTAATGGGGAATGTGACCAAGTAGTTTTGGTGCCTACATATACCGTTGAGGCAGGAATCAGGTCAAACATAGTTCAAACATAAGAAAAATATTAAAAATTAATAATGGGGTGACTGAAAACAACATAGAAGCCTACATATCTCATTCTTTAGAATTCATATTAGACATAGTTCCTTACAAAGAATTAAAGGCTAATTTGAAAAAAAGAGATCAAATATGCAATGACTCCATATGTAAAAATTTGTCAATGTTTTGCACTCTTCTTTTTGTCCTTTGATAGCGACAGTCTTCAAACAATACTATTTCAGTTATCTTGTGCTTACTTTCAAGCACAAAATATATTGTCATTTGGAGAAGCTTAATTAATTTAACTTGTTGTTGAGCATGTTTTGAATTTTGTGCTTGAGGGTTGAATTTTGAACTCCAAGGCATGACAACCCCTTGGTAAGGTGATTGAGGCATGTCACCCCCTCAGCAAGGTGATTGACGCATGTCACCCCCTTGACAAGGTGTAGTCTACTTGCCATGATAGCCATACAATGAATAATCTGAGGCATGTCACCCCTTCGTCAAGGTGATCGAGGCATGTCACCCCCTCGACAAGGTGTGGTATAACTAGACGGATCCACTAGAATGCCATAAGAGAGATCATGTATAATCCTATGGTAGCACATAACTTAGAGATGAAGACTTTACGTAAGGACCCATTGAGTCTAGCCCCCATCTTAAGCCTCAATCAGTGTTAAGTCTAATCCCAATACTTGAAATAATCATACTTTAATCTTAACATGAATAACTTGTAAGAGACATGATAACATGACTATGAGTAGCTCATAAACATGTTTGACCTCTAGTAGTGAGCCCAACTTGAACATGAAGGTAGGTAACAATCATACTTGATCCCTTGCTTTAACATGAAAGGCTCGCAAGAGGTAAAAATCTTGAAATAGGGCTTAACTTGATATTTGCAATATCATAGATACTTTTAATGAACTCAATACATACATGAAAGTTAGTCACTTGACTTGGAAATCATGTAATAGATCATCAATAACTTGAGAACTCTTGATTGACATTTTATCAAACACATGGTGGGTTCATGATACTAGTTCAAAATCATGCAATTCAAGAGTCAAATAAGATAATTAAACTCAATGCAAATCAACCCACCAACATATAGTAAAACCCTCGTGTAGGGTACCTTGAAATCCATTATCAAAACTTATAATAGATCATAGTTTCATAGCTCTAAACATGCATAGTATCAATAGAGAAAACCAATTCATGGTATTAGATTGAAATAGATATGCATAATCAATCACCATTTCATAAAACCCCAACATAATTTATATTGATAATCCATAATAAGAGATACCCATAGATAAAAGAACTTGGAAACATGCAACTTTTCTAAAAAAGAAGATTATGCTTCATGGCTGAAAATACCCAATAGATGAAACCCACATACCTCAACCTTGGGTTTTCTTGAGATGATCTTGAAGGAAATGTAGAGCTTGAAGTGAATCATTGAGTTCCAAAGTTAAGCTTGAAATCCTTGTATTTGGTGTAAGATATTTGGTTAAGTCTTGGAGAGGTTTTTGAGTGATATAGAGTTGAAAATGGCTAAGTATAGGTGATTTCACACTTTAGTGGGCATGGGGATATGACCCCATTGCCCTTGGGCCCATAGGAAAAACCAAGGAAAAAGTTGTACTGGTCCACGACGTGGATCTAATACGAAGGAACATTTTACACTGCTTTGCATCCCTAGGGCTTCATGGATAGGGCCCAGATGCTCTCTGTAATTAAAAATTAGTGAAAATTATTTTTCGCTATGAGTCCTCAAAAATTTGGGTTATACCCATTTCCCACTCAATTTTTTCCCTTGATCGAGAATATAAAGTTGAATTTTTGATATCACGTAAGCATTTTAAGATATATGGAAATTACGATTATGAGTATTTTTGAAGCATATTTTTGGGGCGCTTCAACCAAGAAAGTGAATGCATTGGTTCATCAACCTCCACATGCACCTATGTATGAGTATCCATATTATGATGAAGACACATATTTTGTTGCTGATCAGATGGGGGACTTTCGGACCAATGCCCAAGGGTCCAATCAGGAATATTGGCGCTAAGGTCAAGGAAACTAAAGTAGAAACTTTAATCGATATAGAGCTTACATAGACAACCACTAGGTTACTATAATAGGACCAGAGGTCCAGAGAGAGATGTAGATTAAGGTAGCAGAGAAGGCTTCAGAAATAGTCCTTATGGGACACCGCATAATCGTGTTGTAGGTGCTAGTAGTTCCAAAATTGAGGAGATGTTTGATTGCCTATTAAATAAAGCTGAGACACATGATAAGACTCTAAGGGGAATGAAATCAGAGATTTCGACAACTAATCAGAAAAAAGAGTCTCACTCTGTGGCTATCAAATAGCTAGAACAATAGCTTGGTCAAGTATTGACTCAACTCAATCAGCATCAAAGGGTTACACTGCCTAGCAACATAGTTCAAAACCCTAAAATGAAGGGCAGTTCATAGAGGTCACTACTCGGGGTGGCAAGAGCTCCATCGATCATTCCATGCCAATGGATGAGGAAGATGTTCGAGAGAAAATGATTGCGACCAAGGATGTAGATAAAGGAGATGATCATAGTAAGGATAGGGTGAGTGAGGCTGCTGATGCACCATAAAAGTTGAAGCCCATTCCTAGGCCTCCTCCC
>JAOTQR010001346.1:0-56162 GCA_025774065.1 Solanum ossicruentum | reverse complement strand
GCTACATGGAGTCCCAATCTCCATTATCTCTGATCGAGGGGCTCAATTCACTGCAAAGTTTTGGAAGTCCTTCCAAACGAGTTTAGGGGAACAAGTGAATTTGAGTACAGCTTTCCACGCCCAAACAGATGGTTAAGCAGAATGCACCATTCAGACACTTGAAGATATGTTGCGAGCTTGTGCATTGGACTTTAAAGGTAGTTGGGCGGACCATTTACCACTTATTGAGTTTGCCTATAGCAATAGCTACCACGCGAATATGAAAATGGTACCTTATGAAGTCTTGTATGGAAGGAAATGTAGATAGCCAATTGGATGGTTTGAAGTGGGTGAAACCACCTTACTTGTGCCGAATCTAGTACAACAATCCATGGAAAAGGTTAAGGTAATACAACAACGACTAGAAATAGCCCAAGGTTAAGGTAATACAACAACGACTAGAAATAGCCCAAAGTCATCACAAATCATATGCGGATGCCAGGAGAAGAGGACTGGAATTCTCAGTAGGTGATTGGGTATTTTTAAAGGTGTCTCCAATGAAAGGGGTTTGAGATTTGTTAAGAAAGGAAAACTGAGCTCACGTTACATAAGGCCATATCAGATTATTAAGAAGTTCGGGCAGGTTGCGTATAAACTAGAGCTACCCCAAGAGCTTTCAATGGTTCGTCCAGTTTTTCATGTCTCAATGCTTCGAAAATGCAAAGGTGACCCATCCCGTATCACTCCTATTGAGGATATACAAGTTGCAAAAGATCTCACCTATGAAGAGGTACCTGTTGCTATTCTAGATTGTCAAGTTAAGAAGCTAAGGAATAAAGAAATAGCTTCGGTAAAAGTACTTTGGAGGAACCAACAAGCAGAAAAAATAACATGGGAGGTCGAGGATACGATGAGATCAAAATATACTCACCTATTTGAAGCTAAAGAGGAAGTCCAATATACATAATTGGGACACTACTAGGTACTTGTGATTGAAAACTTAATATGTTGTCAAGAGTTTGTGTACGTAAAGGTTTAAACTTGGTTAAGCTATCTAATTATGCAAACATTCGAGGACGAATGTTCCTAAGGGGGGGGGGATGTAACACCCCACACCTTACAATACTAGCACAATGCAAATGAAACATGATAACGGTTTGGTCAAATTAGCGCCACTTTTCAAAAGTGCTTGAATCTCGTGTTAATGGGCCATATGTGTGTCTAACGCTTAAGAGGATCAAGTGTATACATGTTTTGTGTTGAATTGAGAAGATTACAACCTTAAATGAATTAAGCAAATTGAGGTGTTTGTAGGACTTATGAAGCTAGTAGGTGATTCACCTACTTGCTTAGGTCAAATTTTCTAGCTAAACAGAGATGAGGCGCGACGTCGTATTTATCCTAGTTCGATTATGAATAAAGTCTGTGTTAAGGATGTAACTTTGGCCCATGTTTTAGCATCATAAATGGGCTACATTTTCAGCCCAAGAAGTATCATAAAAATGGCCCAAAGACATCACAATACACTTAACAAATTGGGCCAACCCAAGTGAAGAAGAAAGCTGAAAATAGGCAGCCCAAGTCCATCAAGTTGGTGCTCAAAAAAGGCCCAAGTTTGAGGTCCAAGCTGGTGGATAAGCAACTTGATATTATGTGGTATAAGATGGTCAAGAAGTCAAGAGAAAATCGTCCAAAAACCCCTTTATAAAGGGCTCCAAAGCAGCTTTACAATAAAGGTTCACTTGAGTTCACAAAAAAAACAACTTTGTTCTCTAAATTTCCTCTCAACTTTTCTCAACTTTGTGAAGCTGCTAAATGACTTTTCTAGGGTTATTAAGGATCCACTAAACCTTGAAGACAAAGGTAAGTAATTATAGTTAAGTATTTAGCATAGTTTCATCATGAAA
This sequence comes from Solanum ossicruentum, assembly GCA_025774065.1. NCBI lineage: Eukaryota > Viridiplantae > Streptophyta > Magnoliopsida > Solanales > Solanaceae > Solanum > Solanum ossicruentum. Next base: position 54,276 of record JAOTQR010001346.1, on the reverse strand, counting down.
AAACAAGAAATATATGCTGGTTATGCTTGCTAAAATTGTTGGACAACATGTGTGTAGAAAGTTGTTGCATACTTGTCTTCTATTTTAGTGATCTTTCGATGGTTTATGGGCTGTATTATGAAGATAACTTGGTTTCTTTAACATGGTTTGAGTTATAAACATCACTCTAAGGTTGATGCCCTGATTTTGGTTTCGTTTAACAAACACGTTTTATTGGATTATCTTAAGCATTATGTTGATTGGAACTTGCGGGCTGTTGTATATAAGGCTATTAGCTCATGTCCTTTATGACTTCTTAAGTGCTGTTATAAGACTGTTTTAGGTCTATTTGTATATGTAAATGTTGCTGGAACAGTTTGGTTAAAGTTGGAATAGGTTTGGAGTTGTCAACATCGAAATGTAGTGAAAGGAGGTAACGTTCTGCTGTCCATTTTTAGATTGTGTAGAATTGTTATATGTTATGCTTTGTCGGCTGTTTTAAGGCTATTATGGCATTAAAACAGGCTAGTTATGATGTGTATGTGTGATTGTGTGTTGCAAAATATGATTAGAGACGTAGAGGTTGGAAGAATACTCTCGGGTTTATAAAGACCCGCTTGTTGTCCGTGTGTTGTTTTGTTATGTGATTGGACTACCAAGATGTGTCTATTGGCTGCTAATGCTAGTTTTATCCCTTACTATGTTGTAGACAAGTATTTTGAAGAAGGGAAGGTTATTTGAGGTAGTAGCAAGGTCATACAACGAGGTTTGTAAGGTTACTTGATTTCGTATCACTTGGAATGAAGCATAGATCTCTCCTTGGTACATAAAGGCATTTTTCAACTCCGACACAACTATAAACCATGTCTCCACTCTTTTACATGTTCATATGATTCCATATATAGTCACCTATAAGTTCCTGTTACACAATAAAGTTCATGAGTTGTTCTATTTCATATGCATTTCATTATTTATGTAATGTACTCTTTTCATTGTCATATTGTCTTGTGTGATTATCCACACGTCACATGCAACATATACGGTCCTACAACTCCAATATTATGGCCACCAAAAGAATCATCATTAAGGTAATTGAAAGATAAAGTATACAGTTTTTGATAGGTGGTAGCATGAGGGGTGGAGATAGCACCTAGCCAGGGACGATCTTATCCACGGGGGGTAGCCCGAGGGGTTGAGTATAACCTAGCCAGGGACAAACTCGATATAGTTTCACCACTGATCAGTTGCTCATTTATTTTACAGATGTGCACAGATTTTATAGTAAAGGTAAAGTAAAATAAAGAACATAAAGTATGCGATCCCATAGTATAACTAAAGGTGGTCTCTTATGTTACACCAGTGTACCGTTTCATTTGAGTTGTTACTTGATATATAGTATATCCTACCTTACATACTCAGTACATTATCTCGTACTGACGTCCCTTACAAGGGACCTGCATTTCATGCTGCAAGTACAGGTGTTAGTAGATCTCCCTAGTAGAAGTACAAAATATTCAGCTGCTGTCACAAAGCTCCAGGTTGTTTTGGGGCTTTGTACATGTCTAGAGCTTACATGTTTTTATTGCATAGTTTGTTGAGGCGGGGCCTGTCCCGACCCTTATCAAATGTTTTTCTTTATTTAGAGGCTTTGTAGACTATGTAAAGCAAAGTGAAGTCATATCTCGTACTTTTGACACTGGGGCCCCAATGACCTAGTCATATGTATTTCCTTTCGACTTGTTATCACTATTTATATTCTTAAAGGCATGTCAAATGTAGAAACCCCTTATAGTATGTATAGAAAATACATAGATACAGGTTGGTTCTCCCGAGCCTTATCAGCGACGGGTGCTAGTCTGCCCTAATGGGACTTTGGGGCGTGACAGGATCCTTATTTTATTTTTGTTTAGCTATTAGAATTAGAATTTATACTAGCTTTATTTTTGAGTTGAGGTAGCCATAGGTCTATCATTGGCACCAATTGATAGTGATCGAGGCTTTATAGACTAGAGTCGAGTTGTTGAGTTTAGATTCTGTGGAGCTAGTTTCTTTCATATTAGCCTGTTTATTTTGAGACTTAGAAAGTCCACCATTTATTTTCTTTTAGTCATACGCTGATTTTCTATAAATGTTGTGTGAATGAATATGATGAGGCCAATTGGTTCGCTTGGGGACTAGCAATAGTCTCTGAGTGCCGACCGTATCTAGGGTACCTTCCCAAGGCTTTACAAACTTGGTGTCAGAGCACAGAGTTCAAGTGTCCTAGGTAGTATATGATGTTGTGTCTAGTAAAGTCTTGTTTATAGGTGTGTTGTGCACCACACTTCATAAGAAAGATACTATGGGACATTAGGAATGGTTACACTTCTTTCATGATCTGATTCCTGCGATGGAGTTAAAACTCTATGAATCTCTCTTCTAATTTGTGTGTTACGCATTTACAGAGTTGTGATCATGCCTCTAAGAAGAGCTATTAGAGGAAAAGGGCGACCTTCCAGACAGAATGTTAACCCACCTGAGCCCCAGGGAGATGATGAACCCGTAGGTCTAGCAATCCCTGCTGAGCATCCTCTACAAGCTGAAATTTCTAATGCTGATCTTCGCCAAGCTATCCAGACTTTAGCCCAGGCTGTCACAACACTTGCTGCTAAACAAGGAGCAGGTAGAAAGTATGTATAGGACACATCTATAGTCTGTGAATTCTTGAGGATGAAACCGCCTGAGTTCAGCGGGTCTGCACCTAATGAGGATCCTGAGAACTATGTTGATGAGCTTCAGAAGGTGTTTCGGGTGATGCATATGGCTGATGTTAATAGAGTTGAATTGGCTACCTACCATATCAAAGGTGTTGTCAGGCTGTGGTTCGATCAGTGGAAGAAGGGTAGAGGAAAGGAAGCCCCAATGCTGACTTGGACAGTGTTCGAGGAAGCCTTTTGGGGCGTTTCCTTTTGATAGAATGGAGCCAGGCCACGGTAATAGAGTTCTTGAATCTAAAATAGGATTCCATGACTGTGCAAGAGTATGTGCTTAAGTTCACCTTGCTATCCCACTATGCCCCTAATATAGTTGCTGATATGAGTGGTAGAATGGGGTTATATGTTGATAGATTGAACAAAAGGCCAAAGAAAGATGGAAGGGAGCTATGCTTGTGAGTGACATTGATATTGGAAGGTTTATGACTTATGTACAACAAACTCATGAGAAGATACAACAAGACAGGGAAAAGTACAGAAATAAGAGGGCCAAGACATCCAGCCATAGGTTGGAAAGAGAGGGAATGGGAATGACAACAGATTTTAGTCAGGCTGGCAAACATGCTCAGTCCCTCTCTATTTGTCTGCCAAACATATTTAGTGATCCGCCAAACTAATTCGATGGTCAAACAAACTGTCGCCTTTTAGTACACATTTTAGACTCTCAATCACTGTCACTTTTGCCAATGGAAGTGCATATTCAACAATTCGATGAATTCATTCAGCGATGGAAATTTACCATCGCCAATAGTTCAGAACTTAACTTTGAAACTTAGTCATAAAAAGCGGTTTGTGTCACATTTCAGTGCATCGCCAAGTCCACTTCAGCGGTCAAAATGACCATAACCAAATTTTTCTGAAAAGCCTACACCCTCTAACTCAAGATTGATCAATTTGCACAATAACAAGGAAAAATCACACACTAACCTACTATTAAAACATCAACACATGCTCAAAGATCTATTGTTACCTTTACATTGTCACCATGGCAATTAACCCAATCAAATGATGACTTACTTACCCTTAACAATGACATCACCCAATCTATCATAGGAAAAGTTCAAATCACTCAAAAGAATTAGGGGTTACTCATGCTTCACCCATAGCCCATAAAAACAAGAAACACAACAAGCATGCATTTCAATCAAGGCATTCATATGTTCATGGCATTATCTCAACTTTAGGCTATCGAACTAGGTATCTGTCATGACAGATCCCGGTCGTGATGGCGCCTATTAGATCCCACTTACAGGAAAGCCAATTACCCCACCCACATGGTAACTATCCTATCTTTCTATCCAAACCATAAACAATGTGACAATATAAATAACTGTAATCTAACCAAAACTTAGAAGTCAATTGTACAGAGCTACAAAAACGTAATGACATATCATATAGATATATCAATAATCACAATAATATACAAAATTAGAGGCCAATGTATGAATACAAAAGATGGCTTTCTATAGGAAGGATACTGGGAATAAACCATATCTGTCGGTGCTCACCAAAAGTCTCCTGAGCGGTCCAAAAGTTCCCGAACTCATATATCATGGCCCATAGCTAGACCTGCCCATGGGAAGATGCAGAAGTAGGGGTGAGTACCATAAAAGGCATCCAGTAGGCACCACTGGTTGACCGAGTGAAACAACAAACATATATAAAGCCCAAATATAAAGAGAATTATAGTAGTGTAGCAAAACAAACATAGATCAAGGCATAGGCATATCTGGAAATACTCAAACCATAACTCAACCAACTCAAGTACTGAACATCTATACTGATTGATGAAAACTGTACAGGCTCATCCCCCAACTACCCCCAACCAAGGCATAGTGTTGTACGTGAGTGCAAGGCCCTAATACCTATGCTTGTACATTAGCTAGGCCCCATAAGCCTATAAAGTACATCCACACATAATATAGAATCGACAGACGATCATAGAACCCCTCATAACTATCACAAAATCACATAAAACAGTCATAGAGCACAATTCTCCATATCATCAAAACAAGGGTCAGCTATATGTGGGAGTAAGGCCTTAGTGTCTAAGCCTAAACACCCCTGAGCCCTCATAAGCTCAGGAGGTACACCAATGCACAATCAGGGTGTGAATAAGTGTTGTTAATCCATGTGTAATTAATCATGGGCCTTGCCCCAAACAATCACTTAACATCTGGGTCCTCGAGCTTATGTCGCCCTATGGCGCCTGATCCAAAATGTACATACAAAATGGTGGGATGTATCCCCCGTGGGAAAATGAATCCCCCTTGCATAAAAAATGTGTCTTAACTCGGAATATTAATCATGAGGCCTTGCCCCTAAATGTAATCAATGGGGTTCACAACTTAGAATCAATTGAGTCTCAAAACCAAGATAATTGGTGTTTCATATCTCTCTCTGAACAAATAGAAGTGTCTCAAACTCAGAATGTAATCGTTAGGGTCCCCTAAAACTCAGCTAGTGCTCGGTCCTTAGAATTTGCATCTGCCGCCAGGCATCACAATCGTGGCCACCGGGTCCCAAAGTCAGCAGGGAGTATCACCTGTGGACTCGGGCTCTACGGACATAACCACCAGAGATTAAATGATGACGAGGAGCATCATCTAGGATAGGATGTCAAACAGCCATTCACTCAACGAGTATATCTGAATTCAAAACGTCAAGTCAAGTTGTGCCCAGAGTGAATATAGGCAACGATAATCATATTGTGTCGAGAGTGAACGTAGACGATGACCTCACAACCCAATATCCCAAAATCTCAATCCAACCCACACAATAGTAACTACCACTTCTCTCAAGTAGAATAGATACCCCAACAGCAGATGAAGAGAACTAGTAAAAATAACTATTAGCAGTATATTGGGATGTACAAATATATATATATATATATATATCAAAAATCACCATCGAATAGTACCCAACAAAGGCGAAGTATACCATAACCTCACCAATCCCTAGTGCCTAGAAAAAAATGGACAATCACGGTGCATCATAAGTATCTAGGACAAATAACCCCCCCAAGTCATATTTATACCAGAATCAGGTCACAACATGGCATATAATCAATACAAAGTCTCCTGGTCAGCAAGTCCATAGCAACAGGCTATACATACTCATACAGATACAAGTCGAGTCAACATACATGACTATCCCAGGCACTAGCTCATATTTGGCCATTACTAAGACGTTTTTCTATGTAGAGCAAGTCGTAGGGCAGCAATAGTATAATCTAAGCTAAGGCCCAAGAGGATAGATAATTAGAAGCATGCCACCTGCCCCGAATCATATCGCAGCCTAATTCAACAAGAATACCACCTAAGGCAACTATGTTTCGGTCCACTAATAATGTACCTCTCATAAATAGGATGCTAGTCCCTAGGAACAACCAATGTAACTAGTGTCTCATCGCAGATAGCCTAGAAAGCCTATAGGATATATCCTACACCTAGCTAACAGGGTCACACTCCCATCTCTAACCTGCCAGTGGCTTAGTGTCATCGCATCTCGTATTGTAGGTGATAAGGCTCCTTTAGGGCTATAACTATGACAATCCCTAGAACATGGTGTATCCCTCCATTCACTAACTAGTGGCATAAGTCCATAATAGATAACAACAGTGTACAAGATCATATAAACCACAGGGCAACACAAAATCATATTTAATTAGGAAATTCTACCATAAGTACTCAGAAAAGATACAGAGAACCATACTACATCATGCTATACATACCAACCAGATATAGATACTAGGTTCAGCGCATAACGTAGCATGTAATCAAAGGTCGACCTCAATAGCTGGCATATATTTGGTAGCCTCAGATCACATGCATATACAAGCAAGAGTCACGCTTAGTGTACATACTTGTCACATGCTCGCAGCCCAACCAGGCCTTTTCAGGCCCTCTCGTAGCTAAACAATATAAGAATTCAGCTAGTGGAGTAGCTACAGTTAACCCAACCCTAAAATACAACGACAGTTGTGAATCCGCATGTGTTATGTATGCTGATATGGGACTATAGTTGTTGTATTGACAGTTGTGCTAGCTATAGCTGCTACACTAGCTGAATATTTATAATATTTGGCTATGAAAGGGCCTGTAAAAGGGTGGTTGGGTTGCGAGCATGTGACAGGTATGTACACTAAGATTGACTATTGCTTGTATGTCTGTGTTGTCTGAGGCTACCAAAATATACTAGCTATTGAGGCCGACCTGTGATTACATGCTACCCTGTGCGATGAATCTAATATCCATATTTGGTTGGTATGTATATGCATGATGTAGCTGCGGTTATTTATATTATCACATTGGTTATGTTGGACTAGAAACCTAGGATAGGTACCTTGTGGGTTGGGTAATTGGCTTGCCTGTAGGTGGGATCTAACAGGCGTCATCATAATCGGGACTGAGTCATGACAATATCAAGGTCAAAATTGAGATAATACACTATATCATTCAATACTTGGGCAACATATTTATTAAATCTAACCCTAGTCCACAATACGTACACATTCAATTTTGTGACTTTTCAAATGAATCCAAAGCCCAAATAAACCAAGTACAAATGAATCATATGGTTCTAGATTCATTAAAACACATCACCCACGTCATTTCTAAAAATATTTCTACCACACACTATTGATTAAAAATCTCACAAAATCCTTAACATGCCCTCATCATTCTAATATTATTCTTCAAAAAGAAAGTAAAGCGAAGGGGAAAAAAATATACCTCTATCATGATGCACAAGCAGTGAGAAGTCCCAAATATGATTTTTGTTGATGAGATGCACTAACTCCAAAGAGGAATGCAAGAAAATGAACTATAAGGGAAGTTGGCTTGCAAGGAAAGTGAAAAAAGAGGAAATATGGAGAGTGAAAGGCCAAGGCATTTGAAAATCCTTTAATAGGTCAATCAAGAACAAGGATTTGGCAATGCCACTTCACTTTGCCAAACACATTGGCAATATGCCGAGTGTGCTATTAACCATCTTTTTGTAGTACAAACAAAACCATTTCTTCAGCCACAAAGGGCGGTGAAATTTACTATCGCTCATTCAATTCAACAATTTACTGAAGTGCAACTTTGACCATCTAATTTGGCAAAACCTCAGGAGTCACTAAGTGACTCAAAAAGTAGTCAAATTAGTGATCACCATCTCAACCTGGCGATCTACCGATCAGATCCATCATGTCGCCCTTTAGCTTTCACTTTAATTTTTCCCTTTTTATGTACCTAGACAAATTAACATCATGGTAAAACATAGTTTTTCCAGTAGTCAAGTCATGCATGATTAACCAATCAGGAATACCACTTGGAGATCTTTAGCAGGCTTCATGGTCTTGCAAATATTGAACACTACCTCCTTTTCATTCACCCTAAATCTCAGGTCTCCCCTTTCAACATCTACCAAGGCCCTTCTTGTATCCAAGAAAGATCTACCTAAGATAATTGGCACATCAACATCTATCGTACAATCCAAAATTTCGAAGTCATCTTGAAGTATGAACTTGTCCACCTTCAGCAAGACATCATGTAGTATTCCAACTGGCTTTTTGATAGATCGGTTGGCCATGAGCAAATACATTATCATTGGTGAAGGGGTCTCTAGCACTACTCTTCAACTATAGCTAAGGACATGAGATTTATGCTTATGCCTAAATCATAGAGCTCCTTCCTTAACTTACAAGCTCTAATGGTGTAGCGAATTATGAATGTACCAGGGTTTCCTTTCTTAGAAACCACATTTTCATTAAGATAGCACTGTATTATTGGGACACTTTGATCATCTCACACTCTAAGGTTCTTTTCTTGGTTATTAACTCCTTCATAAAATTTGCATACCCTAGCATTTCAGTTATTGCCTAAACTAATGAAACATTGATGGATAAAAAAATTGAAAAATAGATAAGAGTTTTCTATAATTGGTATCCTTCTCTTTCTGTTACAATCTTTGAGGGAATGGAGGATTGATCTTAACCTGTGGAGCCTTCCTTTTCATAGTTGAATGTTCATTTCTGGGGGATGTTCTTTTAGCATTCTCTGCATCACCCCAACATTTTCTTTTTTACCACTCTCGAGGTTATCAAGAGTCTCTCCTTATTCATCCACAATAGCAACACCATTATCATTAACATTCACTATACCTTCATCCTCTTCTACCTCTTTTTCGCCTTCCTAAACAATAGGGGTAGGCATAACACCTTCTACAACTTCCCTACTAAACATTGCTAGTCAGCATTCTTTGGATTAGCAATTGTATCGCTGGACAATCCCCTTTTTTGCCTTTTGTTGAGATGCGCTAATATATTACCAATTTTAGTCACCAAATGCTTAATAGATACTGAGCTTGAAGTCACTATTTGACACAGTTATGGGAAATCAAATTTCATTTCCTTCAAAACTTTATTGGAGGCCTTAATTTTGTTCAAGATTCGAGTTAATACATCTTCAGTTCAAAAAATCTCTAGATTCACCACAAGATCAATAGATTTCACCCTATCATGGGGTAGAATGTACCTATCTCTTTCTCCATTGCGATCTCTCCAACTTCTATGTTGAGGTTGATCCAGTCAAGCTCTATCTCACTATCCAGCACCATTGTTCCAACCTTGATTTTTGGGTGGCCTTTGGAAATCCAACCAAGAACCCATCACCCGATTACCCATATAATGTACCTCTTCATTATAACATCCTTCATACGGTACATTATCACAAACTACATCACCAACAACACCTGTAACATTAACACTCTTCTAGTTTCCATCAATTATGTGCTTAGTCAAGGGATTAAGCTGAGTCAATATTTTAGCCATGTTTTTTTCCCTCTCTTGATCTTTAGCAAGTTAGTATTTGGACAGACCCTTATGAGTAGAAGATACAAAGTCATCCCTTGTATACATAATCCTTATTAATCTTGGTCATGTCGTCCAATAGCTCACAAACAGCAACAGAAGTTAGCTTCATGATTCCTCCTCATACCAACTGGTCAACCATACCTTTAAGACTACATAAAGGCTTACATAGAAGTATTAAAATAGTAGGTGGTCCGGAACTCCATGGTTAGGGTATTGGAGCAAAAGTTTTTGGAACTGCAGACATGTCTCATTCGATTGCTCACCATCAATTTTTTTGTAGTGCTCAACACTTCTTCATAGCTTAACCATCTTCGAGAGAGGGAAAAACCTTTCACTAAATGCCTCTTGAAGTTCCTCCCATGAAGTTATTGAATCTCGACGAAGCTCAACTAGCCACCTCATAGCTTCTCTGGTTATGGAGAATGGGAAGAGCCTTAATCTGATGGCTACTTGGATGACTCCCAAAAGTTGAATCGCATGCAGATGTCTACAAAATTTCTAAGATGCTCATGGGGATCTTTATGGGCTTGCCCTATAAATAGCCTCTTTAGCTGAAGCATCCTTAACATGGTTCCTGTGACATGAAACACAACAACTCGCTAATGGGGACAATAGGATCCATATCTCCCACGTTGTCACCATGGACACTCCCAGCATCTTTCGTCTTAAGACATGATTATTAACATCAAAAACAACAAAAGAAATAACAAAGACTCTAACCACAAAAAATTAAGTTCAACAAAAACTTCAATCAAGAACTAACACCATTCCCTAACACCAGCGCCATTATTTATGGCATTTAAACCTACTACTCAAATAGAATAGGGACGATCATTATCAGCATATTAATCCAATTAAAAAAGTTGAAGTCGAATACCATAGGGAATAGTTCTTTAAGAGCCAAAATGATTCATTGAACTAATAAACTGTAGGGTCTACTGAGGGGGTTACTGTAGATAAAATTGAGATTCAGCTAACAACAACTTCTAAATTGACAAAGTAACAACAAATTATGAGAGATGCTGGGGATGTGCACATATGGGATTAGATATACTAAACCTGATCTAAACACTTGACTAATTGAGTTAAACATCAGTGAATAGACTAGGTTGCTGGTAACTAACACTTCAATTATGACAGTGAAAAGATTTCACACGACTCTATTACGACATCATGCGCGAATCGCTCAAGGAAATACTTGGCCTGAGAAATTATACCAAACCACCTAATATCTTAGCCATTGAACCCATGGTTATGGCATTTAACTAAAACTCAAAAGATTTCCAGCTAATACATCTATTCTATATTCTAACTACTCAAATTAAAGCAATAATCAAAGATCTAAAGTAAAACCCCAAGTTTGCAACCTTAGGATTATCGATGAAACTTAGAAATAGATGTAAATTCACTCAAATTAACAATAATATAGTTAAAATATCATAGGCTCAGCGTAGAAATCAAAGACGCATAGTATTTATATACCCCCAACATGGGAGGGGGGAGGATTTAGCCACTCACGCTCAAAAATAAAGATTCAATACCAAATTTAGTAGGTGAGTACATGGGTATCTATAATAGTAAGAGAAAAGTTGAATTAAACTAGTTAATCTCCATAATTTTTTCTTTCTTAAGCTTGAAATCCTCTAACCCTTATACTATTAGGCAAGACTGTTCTCTGTACCCTTTTCTCCTTTGTCTCTGTAAAACTTGATATGAATGGTATGTACAATGTCCTTTTCCAAAAGGTTTAAATAGTCCATTTAAAATAATTAGGAGTTTGTGCACTAAGTAGCCATTCAGCGATCAAGGTCTGCCATTGCTGACACTCCAATGATACACCAAATATGCACTTGATTACCTTTCTTTGTATCTCCTTAAAGCTTGAATCTCTGCAAGATTGGGTGATAGCTCTATACTCCGTCGATCGTGTTCAATGATTCACCAAAACTTCCCTTTGCATTACCGTTGTGTCATGCACTTGGGAGCCTGAGTACTGTAATATTAGGCTGTCTCCTTAGCTAGTCGGTGATACGCATAATGTATTGGTGATGTTGATTCTAATTTCCTTTTTGGCATGGACTTAAGGGCTGGTCTCACTGAATCTTTGATTTTTTGTCGATTATGTTGGTGAAGTTGTTGTTGTCTGCAATTTTGATGCTTTTGCTCTTTTTCCAAGATTTGTTGAACATTGTCCACTTATGCATTTTTATTTCTGTTCCTGTCATAACACATGCAGATTAGTTAGTAATTGAAGTATAATAGCATACTGAGGATAATATTTTCTCACATTTTAACCCCAAAATGAGTCCTAACTAAGGTCTTTCAACCTAATATACACTTGACCACCTTTTAATGCATCATCTGAAACCTCTAGCCTCTGCAAATTTCAGCGACACCATTGTTCATTGTTGGTCATATTTGATGATCCACCAAAATTGAACTAGCATCACCTTTCTACCTGCTTATGAAGAGTTAAATACTGCAACATTAGGTGGTCAGCATCTCCCTTGGGCAATCTGATGAATGAGTTGGTGTCACTACTTTTGACTGCCTTTTAGGCATTTTTACTCCTTTATCTTGTATTATGGAGTATTTTCTTTCCCTGTACTTTTATCATCATTTCTAGCATAAACATACTGATTGTTCAACATATGAAGCATAATAGCATATTGAGGATAATATTTTCTTACATTATAAGCTCTATATGAGTCCAAAATATAGACTTATCTATTTCTTTGAGTGTCCATCATTAATTTCTTAGACCCCATGACTATCTTTTTTTGATTGTCTATGTCAATATAAGCTTTACTTGGCACCATTACAACCGTGCCTTTTCTCTTTGTGGAACTCAAACAAAAATAATCCTTGGCTATATTTACCTACCCATGTTTTTCTAGGTGGAACTAAAAACAAAATGAATTACTGACTATATTTACCTACCCATGTTTTTCTAGTTTTTTGACTTGATAGAATAATCCAACTTTCGACAACCTAATTTAGGGGAGTGGTATGGTTAAGGCAAAAGTCGGTTGTGATGAAGTTGTCCTATGATGGAAGAGTTTGGGTCCTAGTTGGTTATGACCACATACTGTTGCATAGCTTGAAAGTTGCTTGTAACTCCTAAAATATTCTGAGTTTGATGTTTGATTTCAAGTTTAGATTGTAAATATGTTAGAAATCGTGTTTGTTAAAGAGAAAGGAATGCCTTGTTAAGGTTGATAAGATGAGAAAATTGAATGTTAAGCTTGGGCCAAGTTTGATGTGGTATATTCTGTTGAATCATAGTTTGAATCTAGGTCATACACCAAGAAGGCTTTTCTCTATCCCAAAATATCACCTTACCTTGCACTTAGCCTCATTAAAAGCCCTAAAAGACCTTTGTGACATTTCATAAGCCGCTTGATGTATTAGCTAAAAAATAAGGGCAAGTTCATGAGTCAATTTGGGCATACTTTTCCTCTTTTGAGAGTGTGAGAATTTTATGATTTCCGAGGTTAGTATTGTGTTGCTTTGTAAAAATGGAATCTTCATTGATGTGAGGGAAATCTAGCACAATTATTCAATATAGTTTTGCCTTTGGGTGAGCCTTTGTGAGTGACTGCTCTGAAAGATACATTTTAGTCATTGCTTGAAACATGAAGTACATATGTGAGTAGTTGCAATTAGCCAATTAGTACATTTCATAGAAATGATCTTTGATCTAGTTGACACTCGATTTACTTGTGGACAAGTAAAGATATAAGTTGGGGGGCGAGGGTGTTGATGAATGGTGAATTTGCACTTATCTAAGGCTTTAATTGTGCATAAAAAGTGTCCTTGATGCCCTATTTTGTGCTGCAAACTGGCATAAATTGTTGTTTTTGGTAGAAAGGTGAAAATTAAGGAACACGCAGAATAGACACATGTAAAAAGAGGCCAAAATTGAGCAAATAATAATGTATGAGACATTGAGCATCACAATGGGTACTTGGAGAGTCAGAAATTACCCAAGACCTCGCCAAAAGATCACGCAACAAGAGGCAAGTCAACAAGAAAAAAAACGAGCAATAGAAATGATTTGGCGAGTCACTAACTTGATTAGCGAGATCAATTTAGGTTGCACAATAAGCCACTAACTTGTCCTAGAGTCACTAGTTAAAAGGCAAACTCAATCTTCTAAAGGTGTATCGCCAACCAAGTTAGCAAGCTCGATTGAGCTTGTCAAAGTTCCATATCAAATCCAGTCAAAAGGACCAGTCTCCGATGCTGAAGGAGCACTATGCAAATCACCAACTTGATTTGCGAGCTCAAGTAACGTTATGGATTAGAATCTCATGGAAGATATTTTATACTTTTCGTACAGAGCATAAATAACTTAGGGGCTAGCATATTTTAGAGAACGATTAACAGTAGAGTAGTATATTTCTAGTAGTGAGTAGTACATTTTTTAGGAGTACAATTTTTATTATTGAGCAATTTTTCTTTTCGTTTTGTGGAGACAGTTGGGGCAGAAAACACACTAATTTTTAATGGATATAAGGATTTTTGCTAACTTTTGTTTATTTTTTATGAATTTCTTGTACTTGAAGAATAATTCAATGGAAGAAAATCTATGTGGTAAATTACCCATGTTCTATTTGATTATTATTTAAAATCCCAATACTTCTAGGGGGATAATCCAAACCATTATGTAGTAATTAGCTATTAGGTGCTTGATTTTACTTGGGTTATTGATGAATTCATTTGGGTTCTATTATTTAACCATTTATTTATATATAAATTGAGGTTGCAAACTTATTCCTAGCCTAGGATTTTCATGTGTGTTTGAAAAAGCTGCATTAAGTGAGGTTAAAATAATGAATATCCATTAATGTGGTCAATTAATGAAATTTCTTTGAGATAGATAGTTTTTTCCAAGGTTGATATGCTATGTATTTAATCCATAGTAGCTTGAGAAAGTTACTATGGAAAGTTGATCTTGAGTTTAAGAGAACCTTGATCAAATGTTAGATCCACCTGTCCTAACCATGCAGATTCATCATCCTTTGAGCATTTTTAAATACCCATGCCAATTATTACCTGTGTGTCAATTTTTCTTTCCTCGAAGATACTTAATAACTCTCTTGATATTTACTTTTTTCACTTTGTTGTTTTAGTGGTAAATTTCCCCAAAATTTTACTTTTAGATTAATAATTTGTTTTCACGTATTGTTTTCTCATACTACGAAAAAATTAATTAATCACCATTGTTATTTCTCAATTTGAACTCTAACCTTATCATTTCTATGTGGGTTCGACCACAACTCCAACTTGGGTAAATATAGTTTTGACATACACAAGCACTTGAACTTGTGAAAAGTGTGTTGAGACATTAGTTATCAATGCATGATGGCATTACAATTTCATGAATGATGACATTACAAGTTCACGTGTTACATTTCTATCCCATATATTGAGTATATTCTAAAGTACTAATGCATATTTTGCCTACATGATATCACCATGTAGGGATTGACGATCCTCCTCCAACACATGGCTAGACTTTTGACAAGTTTGATTGTTGAGTCCTCTAGTTCGAGGACTACTCCTCTTTCTTCATGCTTATTATATAGTTGAGACATCTTACTTTTGAGTTGTATTTTGAGACTTTATTTTCTACGTTCTATTCTCATTGACACTTATACTTGAGGGTGAGCTTTGAACATGTTTTATCCTCTGCCAAATCATTCTTAGATGGTATGTTTGGATAATCACGTTAAAGCTCGTGTTATTTTCCTTGATGAATCTTAATGATAAATGTTCCCTTAGCCCCATTCCCCATTTTTTTGTTCTTCGTATTTATATTCAAATACCTATGAAGGCTTGATGAATTCTAATAGGCTTAGGTGAGGTGCCTTTGGACCCCTCATTCGTCATGTTACATTAAGGCTCAAGGCTTTAGTCATGATAAACTTGGTATTAGAGCATGAGGTTTTAAAATGTTCATTGGATGTCCAACATAATACATCGAATAAAGTCTTGTTTATGGTTTTGAAGTGTGCCACAATCATGAGTGAGGGGCTATGAGGTGTCTGGGAAATGTTACTTTCTTCCTGATTTATGTCGTGCCTTTAGAAGTTGGCTAAGGTTTCCGCTAACTAACAGTGTCGACTTTGCCATATTCTAGATATACGGTAAGGATCTCCTCAACCAAAGGACATGAATGAGGATCAAGTCCTTCCAAATCCCAAAGAAGAGGGAGTCTCTCATACGTAGTTATATGCTGCCTTTACCATGTTGGCCTATGTCTTGGCCAACCAAGCCAACTAGGAGGTTTCTGTTCCTCCTCAAACACCTACCCCAGCAACTAGTATCTGAGACTTTATGAGGATGAAGCTACCCTAGTATCATTGTTTAAAAGTTGAAGAAGACCCAACAAAGTTAATTGATGAGGCTTATAAGATTATGGCCATCATGGGGGTACCACAAGAAGAAAAGGCCAAGCTTGTGGCCTATCAACTCAAAGGTGTGGTCATGTTTGGTATGATCAATGGATTGAGGAAAGAAGTGAGGAAGCAGGCCCGATTGCATGGGAAGAGTTCAAGGGTTCTTTCTTAGATCAGTTCTTTCCATTGGAGCTATGGGTGGCCAAAGTGAAAAAGTTCATAAATCTTAAGCAAGGAAACATGACTGTGCAGGAGTATTCCCTTAAATTCACTAAAAACTCCAAATATGAACCATTCATGGTTTCCAATCCAAGGGTTAAAATGAGCAAGTTCATTTTTTAGGGTGTCGGAGTTGGTGTCCAATGAATGCAAAATGGTCATGCTTGTGAAAGAAATGGACATATCCTACCTCATGACATATGTAAAAATAATACAGAAGGAAAAATTGAGAGAGCATGCTAGGTAGTCAAGAGGGATCGGGTTGAAGGTGGTGGATTCTCCCACCAAAAGGTTAGTGGACATAGCAAGTTTCATGGCAGCCAAAAGCAAGTAAGCCAAGGTTCTACTAATGCTCCCCTAAGGTTCAACAAAGATAAAGGGACCAATCCAAGGCTAGTAATGTAGGCTCAGGGGGATTTGGTATGGTACTTTAGGGACATAGTGACTAAAGGACCTCCTTGACGCTGTATTTTTCTACACTTTTTCCCTACCAATTTTGTTAGTTTCATCTCATTCTCCCTTTCTCCTATTTCAAGCTTTTCTAGGTGTTTTCTTTTCATTTTTCAGCTTTTTGCCTTACTTTTGGACTTCATTTTTCTTTTTAACTCACAACTAAAGCATCACTTATTTTTCTTGCACCTAGTACATGATTTTTCCCTTTTACTCATAAGTGTACTTCTTGCATATCTCAAAATCTGTGCAAGATTTTGAAAATCTGACTTCATATTCTCATTCAAGGGGAAAAATTGAGTGGGAAAAGGGTAGACCCAAGATTTTAGAAGACCCGTAGAAAAAAATAATGTTCTTAACGGGACGAATTCTAGAGAACCTGCGCGCCAAGGTCGCGATGTGCCTCGGGTGCATAGTAGTGTATATTGGGCGGGTGCACCTGCTCCGCATCGCGCCTGGTGCGTGGAGCAGTGCTAAATTTTCCCATTTTTCTTGTTTCATCTAAAGGCATTTAGGTAATAATCTAATGCTCATTTAAACGTGAATGTTTCTATACTTAGCCATTTTTCACCTTCAAACTTTCAAGAAGCACTCTCAAATCCTCCCAATACACAATCAAACCCTTCAATCAATTTCGAAAACCTCAAGAATAAGCTTTGGATTCCAAGAACCCAAGTCAAGTCTCAAGTCTTACTCAAGACAATTTCAAGAAATTCCAAGTTTAAGGTATGTGAGTCTTCATCCATGGAGCCCAGCTCTCTCTTTTTATAAAATTTCATGATTTCAGGGTTTGATCATTCATGGATATCTATTATTATGCATTATAAATGTGAAATATGTTGGATTTTATCAAGTATTGATAGATTATGCATGAAAATTCATTTTAAGCTTATTCTATGAGCTGATTTATGTCTATTGAGACTATGCGTAATATGAACTATCAAAGCTATGAACTATTGTGAACATTTGAGATGGATTTGATGATACCCAAATTAAGAATTTTATACTATGATTTGTGGGTTGTTTTGCATGATTTTAAAATGGTTAATGTTTCTCTCTTATGTTATTACTCTATAAATTGCATGATTTTGGAGTAAGTGTCCATGTACCTACCATTTGTTTGACTAAATTACATGGCAAGAATTCTTAAGTTGTTGATGAGCTATTGCATGATTTTACAAGTCAGGCATTTTCAAGATAATTATGGTCTCCCAAGTATGCCTTATATTATAAAAGGCATCTGTTATTTTAAAAGTGACAAGTTGAGCCCTATTCCAAGATTTTACCCTCTTGTGAGCCATTCATGTACAATTGAGGGGTCAAGCATGATTACTATTTTACCCCTATGTTCAAGTTAAGCTCATTAGTAAGAGTCGAGCATGTGAATGAGCTACTCATGTCATGTTATCATGTCTCTTACAAGTTGTTCATGTTATGATTAAAATTATGACTATTTCTAGTATTCCGTGGGATTATACTTAGCACCGGTTGAGGCTTAAGGTGGGGGCTCAACTCAAGGGGTCCTTATATAGAGTCTTCAATCTCTAAACTACGTGCCACCATAGGATTATTTTTTTCCCTTAAAGGGCTTACTAGTTGATCTATCTAGTTTATGTTTCCCATTAAGTGGGGTTAAGTATGGTTTTCCTTGGCAAGTAGACCACATCTTTTCAAGAGGGTGCCATGTTTCGGAATTCCAAGTAGTAGCTCGCTTGGTCTTATATTTCGGTTAAGGTCTCTTCCCATATACGTATATTATTATTATGCAAGTTGAATGTTTTACATGCATGTTTTGTTACAAGCATTTATCATACATACCATATTGAGATTATATTCATAGCCTATATGTATGCATTTTCAACATGATGGATTATGTCCTTGTCGCATTGCACCCCACATACTTAGTATATTCCAAGTACTAACACATAATCTATGCCTACATAATATTACCATGTAGAGAAAAGAGCTCCTATCAATCATCCTCCTCCACGTGGCTAGTTTGGTTCTTGAAGAAAGTTAGTTGGTGAGTCCTCAACTCCGAGGAGAATATCTATTTCCATTCATGCTATGTTGAGACTTGTTCTTTATGTCATATACTTATTATCAAGAGGGTGATCCTAGGAGGTGTCTTGGCCCACGCTCCATTTCCTAGTAGAGGTGTTGCTGGATACTATAATTGTATATGCTTATCAGCTTGACTATTCCTATATTTTTATGATTATGAAAGACTTACCTTAGTCCCACTTTCATTTTTATAATTAACTCTTGTTATTGTCTTATTTTGCTTCTGCAAACCAATGATGTGTATATGATATGCTAGAGGCTTGTTTGGGTTGTCTTCAGACTTCCCATTCATCGTGTCACATCTAGGCCCTACACTTGGGTCCTGACACACTAACTCTCTCTTTATTTTTGTGTTTCATCCTTACAATAGCCCCCCTCAACTTAGGCTTTTGGCCTGAGTTGAGGTGCACAATATCCATCCTCTAAACTAGGGCCACTTTTGGTACCCACCTATAACTTAGGCTTTTTGCCTCTGTCAAGGTGCACAATGCTTAAGGAAGCACCAGGGCCAATTTCATTACAACTAACAAGGCTAGGTTAATCAGGTGTTTTCAAAGAATAGGTACATGTTAGGCTCAAACATTAGGAATAAGGGTTATACTGCAATTTTGGTTAGCCATTTAGGCTAAGTGGACTTTTAAGAACAAAGGCCTAAGATCCTTTCCTAATCCAATTAATCTTCAGAGTAATAGAGCAAGTTCTAAATTACCACAAAACATATGAATTTAGCAAATTAAGCGTACACTCACATGGCACTTCATACATTATCAAAAAAAGACTCTCATATCGTGTTTTTTATCTCAATTTATCCTCACTTATTAGAGCAAACATTGTCACACACCTAAACAAGCATGGTTGCTATCTAAACTACTAATCCAAATTTTTGGCGGGTATCATTTTTCAAAAAAAAAACACAACAACATGCTATATGCCACAAGTATTAGTACTAAATATTACAATACTACCCAAACATCCTAAATATGCCAGTTCAATTGACAGTAAATATCCACTGGGAAAAAGAATAAAAGCAAGAAAATCTGGGATGAAAAATTATGGTAAAAAAAGTTATTGACCCAAGCTACTCAGATTTCACTGAGGCCCATAACTACCCACACCCATCGAAAAAGATGTGCATTTTCCCCAATGCATGCAATCAAAGCAAAATAAAACATAAGGGGCCAAAAATTATACCTGGGTGCCTAAGCGCCGGTGTGTGACTGAGTTCGACCACCCTCCTCCTGTGGGGTAGTCTCCTCAGTAATAACACTCTGTCTGGAGGGGCCAACACCTATCATGTTCTCACACTCTCGAGCTTGTCATCTCTCCTCCTCCGATCTCGACCTCCTCAAGATAAGAATGAGCGCCTCCTGCTCTATAAGCCCCGCAAGTAAGTGTATATCATTTGGATCATAATCCTTTGTGCGGGGTCTCTTCCTATGGGAAGACTGGACGGGATCATTAGGAGAAAAAAGATCTACCACTGGCACTGGGGGTGTGTCTCTAGAAGTGCAACCGGTGTTGCTAGTTCTATTGTTATATTGTCCCAGAGCTGCTGGATCTCCGTCTGAAGAGCCGTCAAGTGTGATGGTCGGGTCGTGCACAGGCTCTGTTATACTCTCACCTCGAAGGCATCAATGTGGTTGTCCATGATAGAGAGATGAACCTGAATGACAATGACCGTGAGTACCTGCATGAGACCCTCCGAGTTTGAAATGGCCTGGCAGACCCATGGCCTAATTTGCAGAACAAGATGAGTCAACTGTGACTCAGTATGAGATAACCTCTGCACGATGGCCTGTATAGATATGGCGGACACTAGACTATGCCCGCGAGAGTACACTGAGATGATGTGGCATATAGTGTAGGAGTAGAAGTAGTAGGCCCCTCTTCTCATTTGCCTCTAGCAGTAGTGGCAGTAGTTTGTGAACCCTCAGGTGGTGGCATTGGGGAGAATATGTCAGGTATAGGAGCAGGTTGTGCTCGTTGAAGTGCCACCGAGTTCTCCTCAGCCTTAATTAGGGTGGGATACAAAGTATGTTGGGCCTCAATCAATTGGTCCAGCTGGTGCAAACTAAACAGAGCCTGTATATCAAGCAAGGAATGGGATAGAGGTTGACCTCTTCAGAGCGGCCTCGTGAATCTTCTCTGCAATGAGGTGGGCCCAATAAATATCATAGTCATCCAAGGTGTTGGCAACCACTACTACATGCTCCGTTGTTAATATATTATAAGTAAGAGTAGGCTAATGCATGAACAAACAACCACCCACAAAACCTTGGTAGGGAAACTAAGCGAAGCCTTCATAATAGGCTCCAAGAATATGGCGACCCATGCAGGTTCCGAACCCTACTCAGTAATATAACCAACCACCCATCTCATCAAGCTGGCTCGTCGCTCTGGATCTCTTATCACTAGTGGGTCCCTCTTTTTCCCCACCATATAGTCAAACACTGGGGTGCAACTGGGGGAAGGGAATTATAGTCCAAAAAGCATCCGACAGATTTTGGTCTCTGATATATCCACCTGTCGACCCCTCTCTCTAATCTCGATTAGTCTAGGCTGAGCGTGGGGCTTCATCCCCTTGGGAAGAGTGCTATGAATAGTGGTTGCACATGAAGTATAAAACTCCCTCACCATAGTCGGGGAGTATCGTCCAAGTGAGTGAGTGAGACACTGAAGCCCATATCGAATCATCATGTCCTAGAGATCGGGGAAACAATCAAGTCTGTGTGAGATGACTCTGGGCTCCTCATAGATAGAGCGGGCTGGCTTGGCCCACTCTGTCCACTATTGGCCCTCCGTATAGATGTCACGCATAGACGTGACACACCAACAACTATTAAAGGCATTAGGTGGTGATGTTGATGATTAGAGTACTGCGGATGACTCCTCTCTAGATGGAGTCACCTAAATGGAATCACTCTTATCGTTGCCTCCCTCATCAAATTGGAGAGTTTGAATGACAAAAGCTAGAGTTTTCCTAGCTCTAGCAACAGCTCTGGTCTATAGTCTGGTCTAGAGTAACTCCAAGCTCCTCGACAGCTCCGCTCGGAGTATGGACCTGTTCATCATCCGAAGACTCATCTTTGAGCCTCCTTGTTAAGGCCCTGGTCTTATCACATCTAGATTTTGACACTATGTTACCTAAACATGAATAATTATGCACCTTGGTTAGCCCCACAAATCAAAAGAAATGCAAAAACAATTTAGATTAAGTTGCAGAAGGATCTATGAAAGCATCGCTACGGGTGGTAGTTGGTAAGTACGAGCCATAAAGAGCTTTCATAAAACAGCGGTTTGAATATTTTTTTTGTCACTGGAAAAGTCTACGAGACCAGTTACGACTTGTAAAATGGTTATGAGGCATAGACTAAATCATAGAAAATTCCAATGTGTGTATTTATTCCAAGCAAGGATCTAGGAGACCTATCTACGAGCCATAAAATGATCTACGACTCGTAGAAGGTCTCATCTGATGGATACTCAGAAATTTTATGTTTCTGAAATCTTGCATAAGGGGAAATTACATCTTGTGGAATGATCAATGGGCCCTAAAAGCCACTCATAAATAAGAAAACTCAGTTACCTGAGTTTCAAAGCCCATCATAATGGACCGATTACGACTTTTTAACAAGTATTCTATCAACATTGAAGCAAAAATGCACACCCCCATATGATTTTTCAACCACAACAAATGCCCCCCAACATGTTATACAACACATATACCCAATCAAAAGCGATTAAGCATGCTTCCCCAACCATTCTGAGCACATATGACACTTTCTCAACAAAGTTATGCGTCTATGTCATCACCCACCAATTTACACATAATCTTAATTCATCACATATGGTGGGTGATTCAATAGGCACCAAAAACTATTCAAAATATATAATCAACGCAACTATACCTAAATTCAGTCTTAGAAAACTATTCAAGCATGGGAAACTCAAATTCAACTTTCACATATGGGTTTTGTGTCTAAATTACCATTCCCAACGTAATTTCCAACTCAATAATCTAATCATAGGAAAATCAAGGGTTTTTAACCAATCGAAAACTTACCAGTAGTGTGATTAACTTGCAGAAGATAAAGGAGGTTGTACTAAACCCTAGGTCGCTAAAAATTTACACCAGAAAGTAGGGGTATGACGACCATCGCTAGTTGAAATTATGTGGGGGAGGGGTTGGTTGGGTAATATTGTAAATTAGGTTAGAAATAGGGTCAAAATGATTTAACTCCATTATTTATACATTGATCGGATCAACTAAAATCCAATGGGCCTGGACTCTATGAAACCCCGATTATGGGCGATATAGTGTTTTATGGCTCGTGTACTATGGTTTCATAGAACATCCAACCTTAGATTTTAGGACTGGCTTTCCTAAACCACTCCACGAGTTGTAAAGTGATTTATGACTTGTAGAGGTGATCGTAGAACCCTCAACACTTAGGAAACTGTTAGGAAACTTACCTGGGGTCCACGAGCCCCACTCATGACATGTAGTTTGGTCTATAGATCATAAAGTTGGCTTGTAGACTAGAGTGCACAACTTTTTGCTCACTGGTATTATCTATGAGATGGTGTATGGGTCGTAAACTATTTAACAGCTCGTTGAACCAATCGTAGACACTCTTCCATGCTCTTCTCAGCCAAAAATGGTTGACTTAGCCATGTACCTGCATATTCTTCATAGAACACATTGTTACCTTATATGCAACCATCCCAATATCTACAATTACAACCAAAATACAAGAAAATAAACTACCCATGAGTTTTGAAATAGAAAATAAAGCTACAACTACACTATTACATCAAAATCCTTAGGTTGCCTCCCATGTAGCACCTGATTTAATGTCATGGCATCACTTGGACAAACTGGCTGCTCAGACTTCACCAATTGCCTAGACTTCATTCTTCAAGTCATATGGATGCTTCATGGACTAACGGATATTGAAGACCACCTCTTCATTGTTAAAGCTGAACCTGAGTTGACCAGCTTTCATATCCACTAATAGTTGCCCAGTGGCTAGGAACGATCTTTTCAAGATGATTGGGATGTTAGAGTTGACTTTGCAATCTAGGATCACAAAGTTTGCGGGAAGCATGAACTTTTCAACTTTGACTGACACATCATACAATATCCCCATAGGCTTTTTCATCGTGCAATCCACCATCAGCAACCACATGCTCGTCAGAGTAGGATCTCCCAATCCTAGCTTGTTATAGATTGCAAGGGGAAACAAACTAATGCTCGCACCTAGATCACATAGTGCCCTTGCGAACTCCACATCTCTAGTGGTGCAAGGTATGGTGAAAGCACCAGGATCTTCTTTTTTCTGAACCAAGGACCTTGTAGCAATAGGACTGCAATGCTGAAGCTCTTGGTAGAAGTCTTGACTTACAGTGCGCCTCTTAGTTACTAGGTCCTTCACGTACTTAGCATACGCTGGCATCTTCTTTAATGCCTCAATGAGAGGGATGTTGATGGAGAGTTATTTCAGCATGGAGAGAAAGTTCTTAAATTTGCCTTCATTCTCCCTCTTTTTGATTCTTTGAGGGAAGGGAGGAGGAGGTCTAGGAATGGGCTTCAACTTCTGTGGCATATTAGCAGCTTCACTCACCCCATCCTTGCCATGATCATCTTTTATCTCCACATCTTTGGCCGCAATCATCTCCTCTCGAACATTATCCTCATAAACTGGCATACGAGGATCAATGGTGCTCTTGCCACCTTGAGTGGTAACCATTATACGCTGCCTTTCATTCTTAGGATTTTAAACTATGTTGCTAGGCAGTGTACCCCTCTAATGCTGATTAAGATGAGTCGACACTTGACCAAACTGTTGTTCAAACTGTTTGATAGCCATAGAATAAGACTCAATTTTCTGATTAATGCTAGAAATCTCATATTTCATACCTTTCAGAGTCTCATTCTATGGTTTAGCTTTCTTCAATAGACGATCAAACATCTACTCAATTCTGGAACTACTTGCACCTGCATCACAGTTATATTGTGAAACATAGAGACTATTTCTGAAGCCATCTCTGCCACCCCAATCTATATCTCTCTCTGGACACCAAAATCTATAATAATATCCTTCACGGTTATCCCTATAAGCTCCATCGATGTTGAAGTTCTGACCTTGGTATCCTTGACCTTGGCACGAATAGTCCTAATTGGACCCTTGGGTATTGGTCCGAAAATCCTCCATCTGATCAGCAACAAAACACGTGTCCTCATCATAATAAGGCTCATCATACATGGGTGCATGTGGATATCGATGAACCACTGCATTGCCTCACTCTTGGTTCTACATCATTATCACCTCTATACCTGTCCGAATTTGGGCAAGCTATTGTATGATTTCTTTATTGATATTTGCTTGCTCCGGACTAACACGACAGGGGAAGAACTTTTGGTGAATGGTCTATCTCGCTACCCCCATGAACGTTAGTCTTGACCACTCCCTCTATCTTCTCTGTGATCCTTACAAATGGTTGATCTAAGAACATTCGCCCACGATAGTGTCAGCACAAGCTTGATTGTTCTAATCAAAGGCACGGTAAAAGATCTCCACCAAGGCATCATCGACTATCTTGTGGTCTGGGATACTCCTCAAGCATTTGGTAAAGCGCTCTTAAGTAGTGCTAGTTGAATTAGTAGAAAGTTGCTCAAAAAGTATTGATCTAGTCCTTCAAGTTGAGCTTCTTCAATCTAGGGAAGGGGCTCTCCAAAAAGACCTTCTGCAAGTCTGCCGAACTGGTGATTGAGCTCTATGGGAGCTCAGATAGCCATAATGTTGCATTGCCTGTAAGAGATAATGAGAAGGCAAAAAATCCCACAACATTCATAGGCAGATTCTACATTCCCATTACACTCTTATAGACGAATGCAACATTGTGTAGGTGGCTATGATGATCCTCTGATGGTAAGCCCGCAAATAGCCCACAATTTTGTAGCATTTGAAACAACCCACTCGAGATTGTGAACTTTGTGTCTGCAGATAGTGGAAAAATATAATATCTCTATTCACATTCGTAGCGATAGGATTCAGCGTATATTGGTTCCACTTATAAGCATTGGTATTAAAGTCCTGACGTTATGGAGCAACATCCTGAAGAGGAGGTGGGTTCTCATTATCAACATTCTCATTGTTGTCCTTGTTCAAAGCTACATTGGTCACATTGTTGGTGTTATCTTGGGCCATTCTCCTCAACGTTCTCTAGATTGGGCCAAATGGAGTTAAGGGATTGCCTTGACTCTAGGCGTTGGGCATACACTATACTTACACCCTGAAAATGAACAAAAATAACAAAAAAATATAACATGGGAAATAAGGATTAACACTCAAATCACTATGAATTAACTAAGTCTAGCAGTATTCCACGGCAACGGCACCAAAATCTTAATGTCGCACATGTTACACCTTGTCTTAGAGGATAAAGCGGTCGTTATCAAGAAATAGAACCTAACCAAGGTTAGAGTTGAACACACAGGGAACACATAAACTCAAGAATATTCAGTGATCACAATTCAAGTGATTAACTAACTTACTTCCCCAAAAGGGGCGGGGGGGGAGGGGTTTGGAATAATCAATGAAAAATAAAACTAAACTAACTAACACAAGAGAGAAATCAATATAGAGAGAAACTACAGTATGGTGTTCCCCATGATTCCCTAACTTATTATCACCAGATAACCTAATTATTTTCTAGTGTGTAGCATGAAGCTATCATGAATTGGAAAAACATAATTGAACACTTACACAATAGAATTAAGAACATGCAAATCAAACTTCAATGAGAATCACAAGCTTAAAGATGGAACTAAAGTACAAGTACTTTGAAAAACTCTCCAATGTAATCTCACTATTTTCTCTCTCTAATTACTGAGTTCTCTAAGTACTAGGTGAAAACTTCTTACAAATAACATTAAAAAGACCTATTTATAATAAGTAAAACATAAATCCTAACTAAAATAGGATAACTGGTCGGCACACTATACGAAAAGGGATTACAGGTCGTATTACATTCCATAACTCATAATCGAGGTCTTGTACAAAGCTACTAAAATTTAGGACTTCAAATCTATGACACCCCTCTATGACTCGTAAAAGGGGTTTCGTCTGGTGAATCTTCAAAAGTCCCAATCTCTGATCCTCAGGGCACAAACCATCTTCTACACTCGTCTACATATTTGTAAAATTAACTTAAAAAAATATCCCCCTCACTGGAATTGTTCACAAAACTCCTTTACGGCGCGTAGAATGGCCTATAGCCCATAAAGGGTCACCTACTGCATAAAAAACTAGCAACTTTTGTATTTCTTCCTAAAATCAAGGCCAAACCTTTAATCTTGTAAATATAACACAAAAACACATAAAACCAACTAACATCGCATTGGGAACACACAAAATTCCAAGTTTTAAGCATAAAAATTTGTATTTTGAAAACACATCAAGAGCAGATCAATAACATCAAGCAATTTCCTAGTTATTTAATTAGTACCACACAGGAAAGATCTACAAAGTTCTTAAGAAGTGTTCTTTACTACAACATTGTTGATGATTCCTTTTTAGAGATCTTTTATTGGGCTTTATATGAAAATTGCAAAATAATGGCTGACGTCATAACCGGAGGCTCATTCTTAGATAGCCCATTTCATATTATAGTTGAATAATTGCAGAAGGTGGTAAAGATGAACCGTGCATGTGGAACAAGGGATGAATCTATGATGAAGAGTTCCTTTTCAGTTAGTACAAATTTGAGGCAAGCTAAGATTAATGAAGATATAATGCAAGAGCTAGCACAGATTAGTACTAATATGGGTTTGTTGATGAAGCAGAGTCAAGAACAAGTAAATGCAGTAAATCATCAGCCACCACATGCACCCATGTATTAGAAGCCCCATTATGAAATGGATTTTTTCTTTTTAACTGATCAGATGGGGGGTTTCTGGACCAACGCCCAAGGGTCTAATAAGAACTATTAGCATCATGGTCAAACGAATCAAGGTTGGAAATTTAGCAGAGATAATGCGTATATGGATAACAATCAAGGTGGGTACTATGATAGAAACATGGGACAATACAGAAATCGTGATTAGGGTCACAGAGATGGGCACAGTAATAGTCTGTATGTACTATCATATAATCATGATTTTGGGGCTGGTAGTTCGAGGATTGAGAAGATGGTCGATAAATTTTTGAAGAAGGTCGATGCATAGGATAAGACCTTAAAGGAAATGAAAGATGAAATATTAGGTATTAATCAAAAGATCGTGTTTCATTTTGTTGCCATTAATCAGCTAACTAGAGCAACAATTTTGTTAGTTGTCTACACAGTTGAACCAGTGTCAGAATGGTACATCGCCAAGCAACATAATGCAAAATTTAAAGAATAACAGGAAATGAATGGCACTAAAAAGTTGTGGTTGTAAGAAAACTATCGACCCACCAATGCTGGTAGATGATGATGAGATTCATGAGGAGATTGTGAAGTGCAAAGATGCAGAGACTGGAATGAAAAATCCAAGGATGGGGTCAGCGACGAAGTGGTGACACCAAGAAAATTAAAACCCATGTATAGGTCTCCATCTCATTTCCCTCAGAGACTCAAAAAAAAGGAGAAAGGTATATTTCAACACTTCATCTCCATGTTAAAGCAGCTAACTATCAGCATTCCCCTCATTGAGGCATTGGAGAGAATGTCCGGGTATGCTAAGTTCCTGAAGGACCTAGTGACGAAGAAGATGACGGTAAGCCAAGAGCTCTTTCAAAAGCTTCAATATTGTGGTTCTATAGCAACAAGGTCCTTAGTGCAAAGGAAAGAAGACCTTGGAGCATTCACCATATCCAAAATTATTGGAGATGTCAATTTTCCAAAGGTATTATATAACTTAGAATCTAGCATCAACTTAATGCCTCTTCCATGTTCAAGAAATTGGGCCTGGGAGCTCCTATACCAAAAAGCATATGCTTGTTGATGGATGACAAGATAGTGAAGAAGCCTATGGGATACTGTACGATGTTCTAGTTAAAGTGGAAAAGTTTATATTCCCTGCAAACTTCGTGATTCTAGATTATGAGGTCAACTTCAAAGTCCCAATCATATGGGGAAGCCCTTCCTAGACACTAGACGAGCATTAGTGGACATCTAGCCAGGCTAATTCAAGTTTAGATTGAACAACAAAGATGTCATCTTCAATATCTATCAGTCCATGAAGAGACCTAATGATCTAAAGATAGAAGTATGAGCACTTGGTGAAGTCTCAATAACCAAGTATCTAGGTCATGCCGCGACACTAAATCAAGCACTCTTTGGGAGGCAACCCAAGATATTAGTTGTAATTCTTACAAACTTTTATTAGTTTTGCTTTGTCGATGCGCAAGCAGACTGGCGCTTAGGTGCCTAAGTATGTTCTTTTTTAATCCCAATATGCTATTCTAGTTTATTTTGTTGCATTGAGGGCAATGCAAATGATTTTTAATGGGGTGTGGGTAGCTATAGGCCACAGTGAAGTCTGAGTAATCATGGCCTATAACTATTCCAATTTTTAAGTACGTGGGGTTTTCTTACCTGTATTATTTCCCTAAGGACATTGATTTTCTGTTGAACCAGCATGTTTAGGAAGTGTAAGTAGTATTAGTAGCATATTGTACTAAAATCTGTGTCATACAGTTTTGTTGGAAAATGATGCCCACTATTTTTTGTGATTAATGATGTGTTATTAGGTAGTTTTGATAATAACCATGCAAAATCTGTGACAGACAGTGTTTGTTCTGACTAGTTAGAACTTAATTGTGATAAAAAGCATGATCTGAGAGTCTAGGTTGATAGCATAATCAGTGCCAAGTGTATGTGAGCTTTATTGCATGATTCTTATATTGTTTTCAATTCAAAACTTTCCTTATTACTCTGAATAAGACTGTAGGTTAGTTGGTTAGGAAAAGATCATAGGTCATTGTTCATATTAGTCCACTTAACCTAAAATAACAAATCAAATGTGTTACATATCCCTTGATCCTAATGTTTGAGCGTTACATGTACCTTTTTCTTTTGTAGACACCTAAGTAACCAAGACTTTTTGATTGTGTAATCCTGAAATCAGCCCTAATCCCTCCTTGAATATTGTACACCTTGACTCAGGCTAAAAGAACTTGTGCTTGTATCAAAAGTGTCCCTAGTTCATAGGTCGGATATTGTACACCTCAACTCAGTCTAAAAGCCTAAATTGAGAGTGGTTGATGCAAGGAAATCACACCAACTGGGGAAGGAAGCATATTGATGCAATAAAAAGGGGAAAATTTAAAGTGGCTGCAAGAAAAACAAATAGATGCCTAAATTGTTAGCTAAAAAAGTTAACGAATTGAGAAATAAAAGGCAATGAGCTGAAAAGCTGAACAAAGCACCCAAAAATGTATAAAATAGGAAAAAGGTATGTGTGAGTTGAAAATATCAATGTTGGTAGGGAAAAAGTGCAAAATAGCACAGAGTCAAGGAGGGCGATAATCACTATGTTCCGAACATATCATATCAAAGCACCCCCCCTAAGTCTACATTACAAGCCAAGAAAGTCCTATATTTATTCTAAGTTAACTAGTTGAATTCATTGTCATGAGTATAGGGGCAAGCCTATGATAGTGAACATAATGTTTGAATGTCTATTGCAAGTGCGAGTATTTTTCTCAGTCTCAAGCATTGCACTTGAACATAACATTCTAAGTGAAATGTGGGACTTCTTTTGTTAAGGGCACTTGAGTTACATTGTTGACTATAGGTTGTCATGATGATGGTCGCTTATCTAAGATTACCTTGCTTGTCATAGTTGCACTATTATGTATTGATCCGTATAAGTCTATTTGACTACTATCTTGCATGTGCACTCATAAGTCTCATTGGGTATCTTTGACTTGATGAGTTATGATGTATGTCATGAGGTAGAGGTCTTTGTGTTGTTGTATTGCTTAGGTAGATTGAGTACGTCGCTTGAGGACAAGCAATAATTTTAAGTTCAGAGTGTTGATGTGCCACCAAAATACAACACTTTTGGTGCTCATAACTTACTATTTTGTGTGTTCTTAAAGTGATGTTAGTATTTTTGATATATTGTTGTGTTTACTTTTTAATATTTCAGAAATCGGGATGATTTTAGGCGAAGTTGCATAGATTGCAAGTTTTTGAGGATTTATGAGTCCTTCTACAGGTCGTGGTTTATTTCATAGGCTATAGGTTGGTTTCATGGGTCAGGTCCAGTGAAGGACAAATTTTTAGATGTTGAGATTACATGTTATCAAATAAGCCATAGATTCTTTTACAGCCCATATGTTTGTTCGTATGTTGAAGATTAGAAAATATGCTAAGTACTTAACTGTTATTAGACGAGGGCTTCTAAAGATAGTAAGACAGGTGAATAGTCATGGATAAGATCATGCCTGGAGGATCAGAGTTTTGAAGGTTTTCTGAAGTACTAGCATACAAGAGCATTTACGGGTCTTAACTTAGAAGATAGACCATAGTATTAGTTCGTATATGGAAGGCAACTTTTGTTAAGTGCAGTCTACAAAGGCCATTTACATGCCATGATTCCATCTGCCCGTAACCTTGATCGTCCGATTTCCCAATTCCACATTTCTTATTTCTTTTAGAATTTGATTTCCACTTGTTATAAATAGGTTTTTAGGTTTTCTTTTAGAGAGAGAGAGAGAGAGAGAGAGAGAGAGAGCAGTCAGAACATTGAGACTTCATTACTTATAATTTTATTGTGTTCTTAAAGATGCCTTTTGATATAATGTTAGAGTTACAACATTGTGATTTCTTGTGAAGATTTCAAATTTTGTGCTCTTCTATTTACCATTGTGAGTGTTTAATTATGCAATTTTATAACATGATTTCTTCATCTACAATGATCATGAGTAGCTAAATCCACAATTAGGGTTGTAGGAATCATGAAGAACTAACAAAGTAAAAATTGGCTAATCTATAATCCTTGGAAAGTATGCATGTGTATATTAATTATCTCTTCAATTTTAAAGCTTTTTAATATTGGCAAACATTAGAACTCACCTAATTCTTACTTATTGGATCAAGGGGATAATAAATGGGATAAGAGATAATTAACAGGATTTGATGTGATTACTCTTATATAATAGTCCTGAATGGATCAAGGGATAGTGGTACTCAGACAAAGGTAAGGGTTAATAATGCAACACTACGGGAACAGATCAAATCACATGGTGAAATTTGATTAATATCTTGATCAAAGGGTCAGGTAAACTTTACTTACCAATTCCGCATTCTATATATTATAAAAGATTATGATTATCTTGCCAAACTGAGTTAGGAATTCATGGGGAACACAATGCCCTAGTTATTTCTCTCATCGATTTCACAACACTTGCACTTGACAATTTGATTCTAGTTTAGGTTTATTTCTTGCATTTTACAACCCCCTCCCCCCTTTCAGGAAATAAGTAGATTAACTCAATATAATTGCTCATAATTATTCCAATTTATACCTTAGTCACTGAGAGATCGACCCTAACCATTTTTAAGTTTTATATTTTGACAACTACCGCTTATACCTTGAATTGGAGGTGTATTTTGGGCTTGATCAGAGTAGTGGTGATAGGACCCAAGGCCAAGGAGGACAAGATGGTCAAGTTCAAGAAGGTATTCCAAGGGCCAATTTATTCTATGCTTTGCAAGCCCACCATGAGGTGGAAGAGACTCTAGATATTGTTGCCGGCATGTTGAAAGTTTACAATTTTGATATTTATGCATTGTTAGATTTGGGAGTCAATTTGTCATTTGTAACTCCATTCCTCGCAAATAGATTCAATGCATTTTTTGAAGTCTTAGTTGAGTCCTTTGAAGTTTGTACTCCTGTAGGTGAGTCCATTGTTGCAAAAAGAGTCTATAGAAGTTGTCTCATGTATATCTTGCACAAAGTTGTCCCTTGTGATCTAGTAGAACTTTCTATGGTTGATTTTGATGTCATTCTTAGGATGGATTTGTTACATGCTTCTTATGCCTCTATAGATTATCGAACTCATAGAGTCAAAATCCAATTCCCAAATGAGCTTATTCTTGAGTAGAAGGATAGTACTTTTATATGCAAGGGTCAATTTATTTTCTATCTTAAAGCCTAGGGGATGATTCTCAAGGGATGTGTCCATAACCTAGTAAGGGTTAGGGATTTTACTTCTGAAGTTCCTTCTCTTGAGTCGGTCCCAGTTGTCAATGAGTTCCCTGATGTCTTTCCTAAACAATTATCCAGTTTCCCTCCCAAAAGGGAAATAAATTTTAGCATAGATCTCCTTCTCGATACCCAACCTATCTTCATTCATCCATACAACATCGATCTGGCAGAATTAAAAGAGTTAAAGGGGCGACTAAAGGATTGTTTGGCTACGCGTTTAATTAGGGCAAGTAGGTATACATGGGGTGCTCTGGTTTAGTTTATGAGAAAGAAGGATAGGTCGCGCTGAATATGTATAGACTACCGATAACTTAACAAGATAACCATATAGAACTAGTATCCAATTTAGAGAATAGTTGACTTATTTGACTAATTGCAAGGAGCGAGACACTTCTCTAAGATTGATCTTTGGTCTAGTTATCATCAACTAAGAGTGAGGGAGTGTTACGTTCCCAAAATGACTTTCTGGACAAGGTATTGACACTTTGAGTTTGTTGTGATGTCGTTTGGTTTAACTAATCCACCGGCGATATTCATAGATCTTACAAATAGGGATTTCAAGCCATTCCTTGAAAATCTTTTAGCTTTTTTCATAGATAACATTCTAGTGTGTTCTTATAAAAGGGATGAGCACATGGATCATTTGAGAATTGTGCTACAAACATTGATAGAGAGGCAATTGTTTGCCAAGTTTAGCAAGGGTGAATTTTTGATGGAAGAGATGGAATTTCTTAGGCTTGTGGTGTCCGATGAAGGAATAAAGGTCGATCCTAAGAAGATTGAACTGGTGAAGAATTGTTTTAAACCATTTACTCTTTCAGACAGTAGGAGCTTCTTGGGTCTAGCCAAATATAATAGGAGATTTGCATAAGGGTTCTCCTCCATTTTTGTCACCATTGAAAAGGTTGACTAAAAAAAAGAAATTCATATAGAGAGATAAGTATGATAAAAGCTTGCAAACCTTGAAAGATCGATTAACTTTAGCTCCAATCTTAACCTTGTTGGAGGGTACTGAAGGGTTTGTTGTGTATTGTGATACCTCACAGGTCGGTTTGGAATGTGTTTTGATGCATAATGAAAAGGTAATTTCCTATGCTTAAAGGCAATTGAAGGTACCTAAAAAGTGCTACCCAACAAATGATCTTGAACTTTCAATCATGGTATTTGCATTGAGTATTTGGTGTCACTACTTGTATGAGGTTCATCAGGATGTTTTCACCAATCACAAAAGTCTCCAACATGTGTCCACTCGCCGTGACCTTAACCTAAGCAACGAAGGTGGTTAGAGCTTCTCAAAGACTATGACATGAGTGTGAAGTATCACCTGCATAAGGATAATGTGGTGGCTAATGCACTTACTAGGGTATCTATGACTAGCATGTCTCACGTTGATGATGGAAGAAGGGACTTGGGAAGGGAAGTTCATAAGTTGTCTAGATTGTGGGTTAGATTGAATGATGCAGAAAATAGTGGTATGATAATGTTGAATAGTTTTGAGTCTTAATTGATTGAGGATGTCAAAATCCAAGCATAATCTTGATCCTACTTTTGTTGAATTGAAAACATTGGTAAAGGAAGGTAAAGTAGAGGTTCTCTCACAAGGAGGAGATGGAGTACTTTGCCACAAAGGTAGACCGTGTATGCCGAATGTGGATGGATTAAGAAACTTGATCATCATATTCTATTCATCCTGGTTCTACTAAGATGAATAGAGACCTAAGAGAGGTGTATTAGTGGAACAAAATGTAGAAGGACATTATGAAGTTCATGTTCAACTGTCTCAATTGTCAAAAAGTTAAGGTTGAACATCAAAGGTCAGGTGGCCTAGCCCAAGGCATTGAAATCCCTAATTGGAAGTGGGAAGAGATCAACATATATTTTATGGTTGTTTTACCAAGACAAAGAGGCATTATGATTTTATTTATGTTATAGTTGATAAAATAACAAAGTCGGCTCACTTCCTACTGGTCAAGGTAACCTATGGTGTCGAAGAGTATGCTAAGTTGTATATCCAATCATTCGTGAGGTTACATGGAATTTATCTTTATGTTTATATCATATTGTGATGCTCAATTCACCTCATATTTTTGAAGATATTTTCAAAGGAGTCTTAGCATTAAGGCAAAATTGAGTACCGCTTTCCATCCTCTAACCGATGGGCAAGCTGAGTTGAAAACTGAAACACTTGAAGCGATATTAAGAGTTTGTGTGTTGGAATTCAAATGAATGTGGGATGAACATATACCGCTTACAGAATCTTACTACAATAATAGCAATCACTTTAGCATTGAGATGACACTATATGAGGCCTTGTCTGCGAGGCAATGTAGATCTCTGGTAAGCTAGTTTGAAGTAGGTGAACTGACCTTGATAGGACTCGTCTTAGTTATGGATGCTATGAACAAAGTAAAACTTATAATGGAAGATAGCTCAAAATTTTCAAATGTCATACTTCAATTTTAGGAGAAGGGACCTTAAGTTAAATGTCAATGATCGGGTATATTTCAAAGTATCACCCATGAAGCTTGTGGTCCAAGTTGGAAAGAAAGGGAAATTGAGCCCAAGGCATGTGGGTCCTTACAAAATTATTAAGAGGATTAGCAAAGTGGTTTGTTAATTATAGTTTCTATCACAGATGAATATAATTCACCTGGTATTCCATATGTCGATGTTAAGAAAATTCATGGGTGATCCAAACTCCATTGTTCATCTGGAGGATGTGAGTATTGAAGAGGATTTGACTTAAGAAGAAGTACCGATTGAGATCCTAGACTAGTAGGTTAAGAGTCTAAGAAACAAGAAAGTTCAAATCCGTCAAAGTTCTTTGGAGAAATCAACAAGTTAAAAGTGCAACATGAGAAGCGGAAGTCAACATCATGAAGCGATACCCTTATATCTTTCACACTACTCAGCCTAAGGTATTAAGTTCTTCTTGACTGAAGGCCTAAACTTCCTTGTATTTTAATTTCATGTCATGTGTGCATGTTTACATGTTTATGACACTGCTAATATTTAAAGAATAAGTTTGAAAATTTTATGAAAAAGATGTTTAAGTTGCATTTTTGCATTCATGTGGGATTGTTAGTAGTTTTCTTAATCTTTAGAGCTTACGTTTAGCATATTCGAAGATAAATCTCCCCAAGGGGGAGATATTGCAAGGCACCAAAAGTTAGAAAGTTAGAAAGTGTAGAAAAAGTGGAACTGGAAATTTGCAGACCAAAGTACAAGCCTCAATTACGGCTTGTGAGACAAACCACGAATTGTAAACAAGGCATGTGGATGGAATCAGTCAGTGTGGAAAATTGTCTAAGTGTGGGAGTAATATATGAGGGGTGTTTACGATTTGTAAAAGGAACTATGAACCATGAATAAGGAATCGTAGATTGAGGTTTGAATTGACCACAAATATAGGTTTTTGAACCAGAGACTATAAACAAATAGGATGAGTCGTAGTCTTATTTACAAGTCGTAAACTGGTCTAGTAGATGTGGTCCTGAGATTTGAAATTTTACTAAGTGTGGCTAAGAACCATGAAGGGATCAGCGAAGCGTAAACTATTCTACGAGTCATAAAAGGGACTCATAGTCCAGGTTTCAGAGACAATTTCTAAAGTTTGAAAATCAAGGACGAAAGTTATGGTTTACGTCTCATGGATAGATTTATGACATGTAGATTAGGTCTATAATATGTGTTCCAGCAATTTCAATGTCACGACACAAGCATACTGTCTAGATGTGGTATAGCGAATGAGAACCTGAAGGAATCCAAATGAGCCTCTTAGCATATCAATCACACATTCTTAGTCACGGACGCAAAGTAAACAACAAAAAGAGATAATAAAAATGGGAAGTGGTGATAAGGGAAGTATTAAATATAAACAAAACATAAGAGCCAAGCTTGTAATACAATAACATCATAATATCCAACGTATACCTCTAAACTTGGAATGGAGCAAGGGGCCAAGAAACTTTCCGAGCTCACCCTAATAATGTCAAATATTCAATATAAAGAAGCTTAAAAATAGCAAGAGAAAGTAGATAGTGTCCCCGAACTTGATGACTCACCAAGCTTATCTTCGAATAATCTTACTAGCCACATGGAGGATAATCAAGAAGAGCTCTAGCTCCTACATGATGATATCATGTAGGCATGAAGTATGAGTTAGTACGTTTGAATATACCAAGTGTGTAGGATGTAATGCAACAAGACATGAGCCAATATAGTCAAAATGCATAGAAAAAGGCAAAAGATAAGTGAGATCTTAATATGGTATGCATGGTTAATGCTTAAAGTAAAACATGCTTGTAAATCATTCAACTTGCATAGGACATGATACATATTTGGCAAGAGACCTCAACCGATAAAGAATAAGACCAAGCGAACTATAACTTGGAATCCTGATGATTATCCCTCATCGGTAAAGAGGTGGTCTACTTGCCAAGGTAAACCATACTTCACCTTATGGGAGCCTATCCCATTTCGGAGAAGTAACCCCCTTACGGGAACCTGTCCCATTTTAGGGTGGATTTCATGATAAAATGCACTAAATGGATCAACTAGTGTAGCAAGGGTATAATATAATCTTATGTTGGGTGCATGGTTTGAGGAAAGGAGTATGGACCCTTGAAGATAGTCCACGCCGACATCCAATCCATCGATGCTAAGTCGAATCTCACAAAATACGTGAAATAATCATAACTTTAATAACTTGTAATAAATATGAAATCATGACATGAGTAGCTCTTGAGCATACTTGACCTCTAATGGTGAGCGCAACTTGAAACGTGAGAATAGATCATAATCATACATGAACCCTTGCTTTATCATAAATGGCTCACAAGAGGTAAAAATCTTGAAATAGGGCTTAACTTGATACTTACATAATCATAGATAATTTCATGAATTCATAACATACTTCATATCCCATATTGATCATGAAGTTACTTAACTTGTAAAACATGCAAATAACTTGAGAATTCTTGACTTGACATTTCATCGAACACTTGGTGGGCACATATGAGAACATGTTCAAATCATGTAAATGCAAGAGTCTTTATCATGAAATAGTAAAATCAATGCATCTTAAAGTCATGTAAATCATCCCACCAATATCATGGTAAAACCCCATCATGGATAACTTGTAAATCATATCAAAACTTCAAAATAGCTCATAGATTTCATAGCTTGAATCATGTATAGTCTCAATAGACAAAGATCAATCCATAGTGAAAGCTTACAATAGATATCCATACATAATCAACCATATTTGATAAAACCCCAACATAAATCATGCTTATATTTCATAATAATAGATACCCATAAGTAATACATCTTGAAATCATTCAATTTTCACATAATAGGAAGGTTGGACTCCATGGGTGAAAGAATTCCATGGATGAAACTCACATACCTAAATTTGGGGATTCCTTGATGTAGACTTGAAAGAGACTTGAAGCTTGAATGGAGTTCTTGAGATTCAAAATTAAGCTTGAGACACTTGAATTTGGATGAAAATTTTGATTAAATAGTTGAGAGGTTTTACAGAGGGTTTTTGGGGGATATAGAGTTGAAAAATGGCTAAGTATGGAAAATTTCACGTGTAAATGGGCGTGGGGACATGACCTCGATTCCTCAGGCTGAAACAGAAAAATTAAGGAAGTGATAACACTACTCTACGACAGGTCTGCATCGCGAAGCCATCGCGTACCCTCTCTATTTCTGAAAATCTTGCGAAAATCATTTTTCGCTATGAGTCTTCTAAAATCTGGGTTCTAGCCATTTTACACTCAATTTTACCCCTTGATCAAGAGTATGAAGTTGGATTTTCGAATCACACACGAATTTTGAGATATATGGAAATTACAATTATGGGTATTTTTGAAACACGCTTTCGGGGCGTTTTAATATCTCCCCTTTGGGAGCATTTGTCCTCGATTGTCAAAGAAACGTACATAAGAGAAGTAATCATGAAGAATTCAACCCGACATTAATGCAACAAATGTATTTAAACATCATTTTCAAAAATCTCAACATGAATGTCAAAAATCACCTTAAACTTGTCAACATAAACATGAATACATGCAAAATGACAAAAGGGCTGGAACTTAAGACTTGAAATCACATAGAGTACTTAAATTAGTACCTTCATCTTAAGTAGAGTGGAAGAGATACGGATATCACTTATTCAGGTCCGCCTCAGCTTCCCATGCAGCACTTTCAACTTGTTGATTCCTCCAAAGGACCTTGACGGAAGCTACATCCTTATTTGTCAATCTCTTCACTTGTCTATCCAAAATCTCCACCGGGACCTTCTCATAAGTCATATTATCACCTACAATACCCATAACATACAAGGGCACTATAACACTTGGGTCACCCGCACACTTCTCAACATGGACACAAGGAAGATCGGATGAACCATATCTATCTCTATAGGCAACTCCAACTCATATGCAACCTTACCAACTCTCGTCAAGACTTTATAAGGACCCACTAATACACTTCCCTCAAGTCTCTATATATCTTTGTAGAACCGGGGTAAATAAAATAGGATGAATTATGGGCCTCCTACAAGATCAATTCTTTCAAGTCATCCACATTCACCGAGGCCTTCAACTCTAGCAAGGTGGGGTCAAGATCTTGTTTTGACTTTACCTCATCAATCAAGGAGGATTTAGAACCATCAACCATCACTACACCACCATTATCAACTTCATCAAACCTAACCCTCAATCTGGCCAATCAGTGAACCTCTCTAGCCACCTCTTTGCAACTATCATCAACATAAGCTAGACTATCTATAGACACCCTACTTAGAGCATCGGCCACAACATTAGCTTTGTCGGGGTGACAAGTAATACTTATATCATAATCTTTAAGGATCTCTAACCACTTTTGTTGTCTATGTTAAGCTATTTTTGGATAAATACATATTGAAGACTCTTATGATTGGTAAACATATCAACATGGACCCCCACATAAGTAACGACGCCAAAATTTTCAAAGCAAACACCACCGATGCCAACTCAAGATCATGGGTGGGATAATTCTTCTCATGCAATTTAAGTTATCTAGAGTCATATGCTATCACCTTACCACTTTGTATCAAAGCACACCCCAAATCAATTCTTGAAGCATCACAATATACTTCAAATCCTTCCAACCCTTCTGGTAGAGCCAGATAGGAGGGGAGACAAGCTTATCTTTGAAAGTTTGGAAACCCTTTTTGCAGTCATCCGTCCACACAACTTTCGCCTTCTTCTGAGTCAATTTAGTCATAGAAGCAATAAAAGAGAATCCACTTATAAACCTCTGGTAATAACCAGCCAAACCCAAGAAACTCCTAATATCTGATGGAGTTCAGGGTCTAGGCAATTTCTAATCACCTCCGTATCCTTAGGATCCACCTTAATATCATCACCCGACACTACATGTCCCAAAAACTCAACGTCTTTCAACCAAAACTCACATTTTTCATATTTAGCATACAACCTCTCCTCCCTCAAGATTCACAACACCACCCTCAAGTGATCCACATTCTCCTCCTCACTATGGGAATAAATCAAGATATCATCAATAAAAACCACCACAAATAAGTCAAGGTAGGGTTTAAAGACCCTGTTCATGAGATTCATAAATATAGCTGATGCATTAGTCAACCCAAAGGACATAATAACAACCTCAAAGTGCCCATACCTACTCGATAAAGCCATCTTAGGAATGTCACACTCCCTTACTTTCACTGGTGATACCCGGACCAAAGATCAATCTTAGAAAAGTGACTGGCCTCTTGAAGTTGATCAAAAAGGTTATCAATCCTTAGTAATGGGTACTTGTTCTTTATGGTGACTCTATTAAGTAGCCAGTAATCAATGCACATTCTAAGAGAACCATCCTTCTTCGTCACAAACAACACTGTTGCACCCCAAGGTGATTTACTAGGCCTTATAAAATCCTTCTCCAACAAATCCCCCAATTACTCCTTCAATTCCTTCAACTCCATAGGGGCCATATGGTAAGGGGGAATATAAATAGGTTGAGTATCGAGAAGGAGGACTATACCAAAATCTGTTTTTCTTTCAGAGGAACACTGAGAAGCTCATTGGGAAAGACATCAAGAAACTCATTAACCACCAGAACTGACTCAATTTGAAGGAATTTGGACCCAACATCCCTAAACCTCACAAGATAATAGCGACAACCCTTAGAAATCAACTTTTGGGCTTTAAGATAAGAAATGAATCTACCCTTGACCACCACATCATGAATTTCCCACTCAAGGAAGGGCCCATTAGGGAGTTGAAATTTAACCCTACGGGTTCTACAATCAATAGAAGCATAATATGCATGCAACCAATCCATCCCAAGAATGACATCAAAATCCACCATATCTAATTCGACAAAATCACAAAGCAAAATTTTATGCAAAATGAACACGGGACAATTTCTATAGACTCTTCTAGCAATAATGGACTCACGAAAGAGTGTAGACACTTCATAAGGTTCACACTATAATTCGAGACTAGCATGAAGCTTTTTGGTAACAAAGGAGTAATAAAAGAAAGAGTGGCACCCGGGTCTATCAATACATACACATAAAAATCAAAAACCTTTAACATACATGTGAAGCATTACTCCAAGTCTAATGACCCCTAGAGGGGTATGGGAAAGAACGTCGACGGTCATCCTCATGATCCATAGTAACCCATGGATGGTTTCCCGACTCATGATCTTTTGCACCACTCTCACAACACGTACTCAAACCAGCTAAACAATCCCCCGCACGGTACTTTCCACACTTGTAGCACAGAGGGGAAGCTTGAACACCAACACCCTTGCCTTTCCTTTGAGCATATGGACAACTAAGAATCTTGTGGCCCATCTTGCCACACCCAAAGGATGCACCTGTGCTCCTCCAACATGTGCCACTATGATTTCTCCCACATTTTGGGCACCTAGGGAGAAACCTCCCACTATTGCCACCTTCAATTTGGACCCTTCTTCTCCCTTCCTTTGAGGCCAAGGGGAAATATCTTATCTTATGCCCAACACTGCCACACTTAAAACAACCCTCAGTATTTTCCAAGCACCTCCCTTGATATTTTTTGCCACACCCTTCGCAAGTGACAAAAGGGATCATTTTTTTCTTGTACTTGGGAATCGATAGAGTAGTAGAAGATGAGGCACCACCAACTCGGGCCCTCTTAGCCTCACTCTCCTTCCTCTTATCCCTTGAAGTCTCGAGAGCACCCACTTGTTGATTGAGTTGAGCGGTTACAATGGTGGCCAATAGCCATAGAGCATTAAGAACCTCCGCATTCAACATATGACCATTGGGAAGTTAACCCTCAAGTGAGAAGTAGTCACCGCCTTGCACACCATTATGAGTAGCTTGAGACATTTTCTGAAATGAAATAGTTAAGAATCAGGAATAAGTCTTAAAGGACTTAACTCTATTGTATGACATACATCATGAAGAAGTGAAACATTTCCTCAAAATGCCTCATAACCTCTCATTCATAGTTATGGCGCGCTTCACAACCATGAATAAGATGTTAATTGATGCTGTGTGTTGGACTCTGAGGACCATTAACAACCTAGCGCTCCGATACCAAGTCTTTCACGACCCAAGCCTAGAGCCTAGATGTGACACGGTGAATGGGAATCCCAAAGGGGCCAAAATAAGCCTCTTAGCATATCAATCACACATCCTTGGTCGCGGAAGCAAAATATACAACAATAAGAGATAATAAAAAAGGGAAGTGGGACTAAGGGAAGTCTTTAATATAAAAAAAACATAAGAGTCAAGCTCGTAATACAATAACATCATAATATCCAATGTACACTTCTAAACTTAGAATGGAGCAGGGGCCAAGACACTTTCTGGGCTCACCCTCAATGTCAAA
Organism: Solanum ossicruentum; assembly: GCA_025774065.1. Taxonomy (NCBI): domain Eukaryota; kingdom Viridiplantae; phylum Streptophyta; class Magnoliopsida; order Solanales; family Solanaceae; genus Solanum; species Solanum ossicruentum. The sequence goes on along the minus strand of JAOTQR010001346.1, from coordinate 11,440 downwards.
TGTTCAACATAAAGAAGTTTTCGGAATAGAAAGAGAAAGCAGATAGTTTCCCCGAACTTGAGGACTCACCAAGCTTATCTTAAAATAATCTTACTAGCCACATGGAAGATGATCAAGAAGAGCAACGGTCCCTATATGGTGATATCATGTAGGCATAAAATATGTGTTAGTATGTTTAAATGTACTAAGTATGTAGGATGCAATACAATAAGACATAAGCCAATATAGTCAAAATGCATAGACATAGGCAAAGATAAGTGAGATCTCAATATGGCATGCATGGTTAATGCTTCAAGTAAAATATGCTTATAAATCATTCAAATTGCATAGGACATGATATATATGTTGGAGGAGAACTCAACTGACGAAGAATAAGACCAAGAGAGCTATAACTTGGAATCTCGATGATAACCCCTCATTGGTAAAGTGGTGGTCTACTTGCCAAGGTAAACCATACTTCACCTTAAAGGAGCCTGTCCCATTTCGGAGAAGTAACCCCCCTTACATGAACCTATCCAACTTCGGGGTAAATTTCATGATAAAGTCTACTAAAATGATCCACTAGTATAGCAAAGGTATAGCATAATCCTATGTTGGCACATAATTTGAGGAAAAGAGTATGGAACCTTAAAGATAGTCCACGTCGACATCCAATCCATCGATGCTTGTAATAAACATAACTTCAATAACTTGTAATAAACATGAAATCATGATATGAGTAGCTCTTAAACATACTTGACTTCTAATGGTGAGCCCAACTTGAAACATGAGAATAGATCATAATCATACATGAACCCTTGCCTTAACATAAATGGCTCACAAAAGGTAAAAATCTTAAAATAGGGCTTAACTTGATACTTGCATAATCATCAATAGATTAATGAATTCATAGCATACTTCATAGCACATATTCATCATGAAGTCACAAGACTTGTAAAATATGCAAATAACTTGAGAATTCTTGAATTGACATTTAATCGAACACTTGGTGGGCACATATGAGAACATGTTCAAATCATGCAAAATGCAAGAATATAAGTCATGAAATATAAAATCAATGCATCTTAAAGTCATGTAAATTAGACCACCAACATTATGGTAAAACTCCATCATGGGTAACTTGTAAATCATATCAAAAAAGGTTACAATAGCACATAGATTTCATGGCTTGAATTATGTATAGTCTCAATAGACAAAGATCAATCCATAGTATAAGTTTAAAAAAGATATTCATGCATAATCAACTATATCTGATGAAACCCCAACATAAATCATATTCATATTTCATAATAATAGATACCCATAAGTAATACATCTTGAAATCAAGTAATTTTCCTAAAATAAGAAGGTTGAACTCCATGGTTAAAAGGACCAAATGGATGAAACCCACATATATAAATTTGTGGATTCCTTGATGTATACTTAAAGGAGACTTGACGCTTGAATGGAGTTCTTGGGATCCGGAATTAAGCTTGAGACACTTGAATTTTGATGAAAATTTTGATAAAATGGTTGAGAGGTTTTAGAGAGGGTTTTTGGGTGATATAGAGTTGAAAAATGGCCAAGTATGAGAGATTTCATGTGTAAATGGGCATGGCGCCATGAACCCAATTCCTTACGTCAAAAAGGAAAATTAAGGAAGTGATAACACTGCTCCGCGATAGGTCCGCGTCACGGAGCCATCGCGTACCCTCTCTGTTTTTTGAAGATTTTGCCAAAGTTATTTTTCGTTACGGTTCTTTTAAAATCTATATTATACCTATTTCCTACTCAATTTCCCCCCTAATCAAGAATATGAAGTTGAATTTTTGATATCATGCACAAATTTTGAGATATATATGGGCTTTTTCGAAGTACAATTTTGGGGCATTTTATTTAATAAGGATATTTTTGACCTTTCCTTGTACCCTAAGCCAAATGCTTCATCATTTTGAGTCCTTTTCCCTCCCATAAACACCCTCATTCTCTCCCACTCCATATTCTCTCTATTTTGTAAGGCAAAAGTTCCCTTCAAAGAAGAAGAAGAAGAAGAAGAAGAAAGCTAGGGTATTATCAATATCTCATCCAAACCGACAGTTTATGTAGTCTTCTTAATAAGGTATATAGGTTTGTTTTGTGGATTCCTTTCATCCACAAAGTCCAACAATGTTCCTTTTTACCTTTTCTTTAAATTATAAGATTTATGAGTTACATGGGTTTGTTTTAAATCATGATATAATAATATATTATCAGTTATAATAGCTATAATGATGCAATGTAATGATATGCTATGAATCTATATCATTTTCACATTGAGTTTCATGATTTCCTTGCCCTACGTTTGAATGATGAAGTGGGTTGATTTAAGAATGGTTTGATTTGATGGATATTGTCATGTTATTACATATTACTCTTGTTTCACATGTTATAAAGTTTAATATGAATCTACTAAGTTTAAAGGTGAGGTTTCATAATAAAGTAGGATATGACTACTGAGGGGTTTTCCAATTTATGTTCAAGAAAGTTGAATACAAGTTTATGAAGTATTAAATGCCCCTTAATGATATTTAAGATGGACCCTCAATATGAAAGGCCAATTCTAACTTGAGTGGAACCCTATGTTAATGAGTTACTCATATGATGTTAAATCATGTTTCAAAGTTTGTAACTATTTATGTATATAATTATGTTATAAGCATTCCATGTGACTTTGACTTAGCACCGAATGAATTATTGAGGTGGGTTATGGTAAGGGAATCACAGTAGCAGCTCTTGTCGCATTGACTATGTGCCATAATAGGAGCCCTTGTAGGCTAAATCTAGTGGATCCCAATAGAGAAGTTGAATATATGATATGCATGCATAAGTTGATCGAGTTCCACCCGGCAAGTAGAATCCCCATGTCAACGTAGTAGGTTATGTTTGATTCTATATAGTAGCTCGTATAATCACAAATGTCTATTATGGACTCCTCCCACGATGTTATGTAAGTGATGACTATGTCACTTCAAAGCATGTCTTCACATATGTGAATATGACTATGCATGCTTTGAATGATGGAATTATAAATTCATGCATGATGTGTGACACCCCATAACTCTATTCTTACATGTGCCTATATTTCAAGACTCATTCTTATATGTCAGAAGTGGATTAAGGTCATAATAGACCTCTAGTCCTTAATCGAGTTCAAAACTTTCCTATCAATTGGGTTTCTCGCATTAGATTATATAAGGATCAAAATTAAATGACCATAACTCTTAGAACACAAATAATTAGGTGTCCTGCGACCTACCAAATGAAATTTCTTTCCAACACCACTGATTTCACCTCATTTGGAGTTCAGAGTCAAAAGTTATGGTTGTTTTACTACAGACTGCCAGAACAAAGTGTACTTACGGGATGACTTATGGGCCGTGCTTTGAGTTACATCCCATCTGTTAACTTGTGGAAAAACATCTGAAAATCAATTTTTGACCTACGGGTCATAAGTGCTTCTAGGGGCCATAGACTGGGCTCGTGGAATCGATCCAGAGACCCCAACATTTTCCTAAAAGTTTATGGATTGGTTCCTACGGGCCGTGGAAGTTTTTACAGGTCATAGGTTATTCCGTGACATTTTAAGAAGGGTTATTTTGGCATTTTCTCACCCTTTCAAAGCTTTAACTTGATGTTTTTACGCCTGAATAAATCCTAAAACATATCTAATTAGTTTTATTACACTACAACATGTTCTCCAACTTAAAGTAAGGTTTCAAGGGAGAAAAAGCTAGGGTTTAAGTATGATCCTATGAGTTCTTCCAAGCCAGTCCAAGACCTAAAATTTTTAGGAATGTAAGGCTAACTAGAACATGGATTTTGTTCTTCCATGTTCCACATAACCCAAATTATTGGAGCTGGGAAGGAAATGAGTCTTCCATGAATGTTTCTTGAAGGTTTTTCTTAAATCCTAATATATTTCTATATAATTTTACATGAATTATAACTTTTATCAATTAAATACTTGAAATAGATGTTTTTACTTTTCTACATGAACCCTAGAAAGAATTTCTTATTATTTTTACACATTGCACTTCAAAGGGTATGCATGAGTATAATTTGAGCTTTAAGAGTTTATAGAGTTCCTAAATGCTTTAGCCCCACTCTTGTTTTTTGAATACTATGATGTTGGATTGATGGATGATAGAGGGTCTTTATGGTCCAATGAGCTAAATCACAAAAGAATGTCCCTAACCAAAGAGTTTAGTTTATATGATAAATTACGTTGACAAATGTCCAATGAGACTAGATAAATGAGTTAACCATAGGGTTGATATCTTATGAGTATATTGCATCTTGGGAGGAGTATTGAGCATTGAATTGAGTAAGAATTAGTCCAACTCAAACTCAATAACTACATAGGCAGCATAGGAGAGGGTTGAACTATAAAATCAGATGTTTCCTATTGTCCTGAAAAGAGAACTTGATGTTACTGATTTCAGATCCACATATCAGATGTCCTCTGCCCTAGAAAGGTATAGGATGGATGTGGCAATGACATCACTTCATTGTATCATTACCGGCTCATAGGTGATGGTTGTTGACTAGAGAAACTCCCATATAGGTGTTGATAGTACACTAAGTGGATTGGAATAGATGGTATATGAGTGATCATTGTCTAAACTACATTCTTGCTTTAGATTCTTGACTTGCTGAATAAGTTTTCTACTTCCTGAGTTTGAACAATTTAAGTTGATGCTATTCTATCTTTACATATTTCATTCTACCATTTTACACACTTATACATTTTGTGTAATGACACCCATTTGGGTCTTACATCTTTTCATGATGTAGAGATAGGTATTAGGGGTCATCAATAGGTGCCCCGTTGAGGACCTATTTACGTTCAGTTAATTGTTGAGCCTGCCCCTACTTTTGGAGGATATCATCTTTTTTCTTCTACTTTGAGTTTAGCCTTTTTTTATTTCGAGGTAGCCATAGACCTATCATTGGCACCATTTGGTTAGATGATTTAGAGGCTTCATAGACTAGACTATCAAGTTGTGATTGGATGTTATTTTTTGCTATTTTTCTTTCGCACTAGTCTTACTTACTTCATGGATAAATTGTTTGGCCCTTGGCCTTTTATTGTTATTTTATCTTTGCTTTTCACTAAGTACTCTTAATCATTGATGTCTTCCGCTATTAGATTGTGATTGAACGAATGTGATGAAGCTGAGTGGTTCGCTTGGGGGTTAGCAATAGCCTTTGAGTGCCAACCACACCAAGGGTACCCTCCTAAGGCATATTAAATTTGGTATCAGAGCACAAAGTTTAAGTGTCCTAGGATTCTATGAAGTTGTTTCTAGTAGGGTATTGTTTATCGGTGTGTTGTACACCATATTTATAAACAGGAGGCTATAGGACATTAGTAATAGTTACACTTTCTTGTATTCTGAGTTAGTACGAAAGAGTTTAACTCTATTAAAGTCTCTATCTAATTCATATATTACGCGTTTGCAAATTCATTCCTCCTAAGCATACTGCCACCTAAAGAGACGCTTAAGCTCACAACACTGAGAATCCCCACCAAAGGTTCCTCCTCAGATGGACATGAGAGGTTGGGGTCGACGTGCTAGAGTCGTTGGGGCTCCCCTAGCACCAACGACTTCACATACTCCTACTATAGAGGTTTATTTCAGAGGAGTTATCACTCTGCTCACCCAACTAGTAGCTGCCCAGAGTGGGAGTCAGAGTTCACAAGTTCCTATTTCTCGCTCCTAAGAGACAACCGCCGCGACAATGCTTCGGGACTTTCTGAGGATGAGCCCACCATTCTTCAAAAGGTCTCAGGTTGAGGAACACCCCTATAATTTTATTGATGAGATGTGGAAGGTGTTGAAAGCTATCCATGCGACATAGATTGAGAGAGTTAAACTTGCTTCCAATCAACTCAAGGGTGCCATAAATATTTGGTACAATCAATGGGAAGAGAGCTAAGGTGATTATGTTGAGCTTGCCATTTGGATTACTTTGAGAGTGCCTTTCTTAATCACTTCTTTCCACGAGAGTTGAGGGAAGCGAAAATTGAGGAGTTTGTTAACTTGAAGTAGGAGGGGAGGACTATCAAATAATATAGCCTTATGTTCATGTAACTATTTAGGTATGCTCAAGAGATAGTCCCTAACATGAGATCTAAAACGAGAAATTTCATATCTAGCTTTGGTAAATCTATAAAAAAAAAATTGTAAAGAGACATTGTTATTCCGGGCATGGACATCTCTAGGCTTATGGTCTATGCGCAACAACTTGAGAAGGATAAGAAGAGGGATGAGGAGGAGCACTTGAATAAGAAGGCTAAGTTAGCAGGGCATAAACCTAGCCAGCATAAGCAAAGTAAGGGGGACAAGTCCTATTTTCAGAAGAGGTCTTCGGATTATAGACCATCCTTAGTAAGTGCACCAGCTTTGAGTGATAGGTATGATTAGATGTCTCAGGACCATCAGAATTCCAGAGCTCAAGGTTCTCAATCCCAAGCTACTGAGACTCCAGGTCTGAGGGGGAATCCACCATGTGGCAAGTGTGGAAAACTCTACCTAGGTGAGTGTCGTGAAAGTGCAAATGCTTGTTATAGGTACAAACAGACTGATAACTTCCAGAATGAGTGCCCAATGAGGAGCTATGGTAGTAGAGATAATAAAGTTCAGTCTTCAACAGCACCACTAGCCAGTGGTAGTCAGAGAGGTTCCACAACTAAAATGGATGGAGGTACAAACCATCTATATGTGATAGGAAAACGACAAGATCAAATGTTATCACATGTATGCTTCGAGTCTTTTCCTATGATGTTTATGCATTGCTTGACCCAAGTGCCACTTTATTATTTATGTGGTTAGTATGTTTTAAATCCTTCCTGAATGTCTTCTTGAACCATTCAGTTTTCCTATTCCTATTGGTAAGTTCATTCTAGTTTAAAGGGTATATAGATATTGTACAGTGTCTATCTATCATAGAGATACTTTAGCGAACTTAGTTGAGTTAGAGATGATTCACTTTGATGTGATTCTTGGCATGGACTGGCTTCACACCTATTATGCCTCTATCAATTGTAGAACTCAGACGGTCAAATTCCAATTTCTAAATGAGCTTGTTATAGAGAGGAAGGGTAGTTCTGCAGTGCCCAAGGGTACGTTTATATTTCCTACCTTAGGATCAAAAAAGTAATATCTAAAAGATGTATCTATCACATCATGTGAATTATATAGATTGTAAAACCCGAAAGGTCAAGTTCCAACTTTTGGATGAACCTGTTCTTGAATGGAAGGGTAGTGACTCCACTATTAAGGGTCGATTTATTTCCTACCTTAAGGCTTGGAAGATGATCTTTAAGGGGTGTATTTATCATATTGTGAGGGTCAAGGATGTAGAGTCTGAGTCACCTACTATTAAGTGGGTCCCGGTGCTGAATGAGTTTTCAATTGTGTTTCCCGAAGACTTGCCCAGTATCCCTCCCGAAAGGGAAGTAGACTTTGGCATAGATCTTTTCCTGGGTACTCTACCTATCTTTATTCCTCCTTATCGTATGGCACAAGCTTAGTTGAAGGATCAGTTGAAGGGTTTGTTCGAGAAGGGTTTCATTAGGCCAAGTATATCTCCATGGGGTGCTCAGGTGTTATTTGTAAGAAAGAAAGATGGATCTCTTCGGATGTGCATCTACTATAGGCAATTGAACAAGGTGACCACCAAGAATAAGTATCTACTGCCTAGAATTAATAACTTGTTTGATCAACTTTAAGGGGCTACCCACTTCTCAAAGATTGATCTCTATTCCAATTACCATCAGTTGAAGGTTAGGGAGTGTGATATTCCAAGATGGCTTTTCGGACTAGATTTGGGCACTTTGAATTTGTGATGATTTCATTTGGTTTAAGTAATGCTCTGGACATATTTATGGATCTTATGAATAAGGTTGTTATAGTTGTTCCTTGATAGTTTTGTGGTTGTCTTCATCGATGATATTATCATTTACTTCCGAAGTGTCCAAGAACATATGGATCATTTGAGGTTTGTTCTTCAAATCTTGAGGGAGAATAAGTTGTGTGCTAAGTTTAGAAAATGCTAGTTTTGGTTAGTATCTTTTCTTGGTCATGTGGTTTTTGGTGATGGTATTAAGGTTGAGCCGCAGAAAACTGAGGCTGTAAAGAATTGGCCTAGACCATTGACCCTTTCGGATATTTGGTGTTTTCTTGGGTTGGCTGGCTATTATCAGAGGTTTGTTGAAGGGTTCTCATCTATTGCATCTCTGTTGACTACATTGACCCAAAAGAAGGTTAAGCTTGTGTGGTCGAAAGAATGTGAGAAGAGTTTTCATACTTTGAAGGATTGGCTTACATCGGCTCCTATTTTGACTTTACCAAATAGCTTTGAAGGATTGGCTTACATCGGCTCCTATTTTGACTTTACCAAATAGCTTAGGTGAGTTTGTGGTGTATTGTGATGCTTTACAAATTTTGTTGGGTTGTGTATTTATGCAACATGGTAAGGTGATAGCTTATACATCAAGGCAATTGAAGGTGCATGAGCGTAATTACCCAATTCATGATCTTGAGTTAGCAACTGAGGTATTTTATTTGAAAATTAGGAGACACTATTTGTATGGGGTGCATGTTGATGTTTTCACCAATCACAAGAGTTTGCAATATGTGTTCACTCAAATGGATCTGAACTTGAGGCAAAGAAGATGGTTGGAATTCCTAAAGGACTACGACATGAGTATACAATATCATCCTGGCAAGGCCAATGTTGTAGTTGATGCTCTTAGAAGGCTATCTATGGGAAATGTGGCTCATGTTGAGGAAGAGAAGAAGAAGTTGGCAAAGGATGTTCACCGACTAACTAGATTGGGTGTTAGGTTGGCCAAATCTAATAATGGCGAAATTCATGTTCAGAATGGGTCGAATCTTCAGTAGTTGTTGATGTAAAAGCTAAACAAGATCTAGATCCATCATTGGTTGAATTGAGAAAATTGGTTATCGAAAGTAAAATTTCCATGACCCAACCTTAGGGCTTAGACGTGACACGGCACATGGGGACCCCGAAGGGACCCTAAGCAAGCCTTTTAACATATCATTATACATTCATGGTCGGGAAGCAATAATTTAACAATGAGAGATAGTAAATAGGGATAACTAGGGCTATAGGACATCTTTCATAGCATAAAATGTCACAGAGTCAAGAGAGTCAAGGCTTATAAAATTGATAAATATCTTGTCCAACAACACCTCTAAACATAGAACTTAGCAGGGGCTAACAAGAGACTAGGCTCACCCTCATAGTTAAACATAATATAAAAAGGAAAGAAAGTCTTAATACTTAGCATAAGATCAACACATTATCCCCGAAGTTGAGGACTCACCACTTGGTTTGTAGACAAATCGTACTAGCCATGTGGAGGAAGAGGATTATCAAGTGGGGCTCTAGTTTATACATAGTGTCATCATGTAGGAATAGAGTATGCATTAGTACGTTTGAATGTACTAAGTATGTAGGATGTAATGCAATAAGAGATAAGCAGCATAATCGAAATGCATATTTAGGTAATAAACGAGCATATAACAATATGGCATGCATGAATGATGCTTGTAGTAAAACATGCTTACACAGAACATATTACATGTATAGGAAGAGACCATTATTAGTAACCGGTTGCACGGACCTACTACCTCCTAAGAGAGACAATTGAGGTACGAACCCCCCAACACAGTTGCATAGGCCTAGTACCTTCTGAGCAAGGCACTTGAGGTACATACCCCCCCCCCCCCAACATGGTAGTTCTGGCCTACTACCTCCTGAACGAGGCACTTGATCAACTTCCAACACTATAGATACTTTTCATGAAATCAATACGTTTATGCCATCCTTTAACCATCATAAAGTTATACAAGTCATAGGTTATGCAATAGAACATCAATGGCTCAACAACCCTAACTCGGACATTATATCAAACACTTGGTGGTTGTGTAATGCTAGTATAAAATTATGCAATCAAAGAGTAAAATCATGCAAGAAATCTTGAAGTAAATCATCCCACCAATACTTGGTAACACCATCATACAATATACATCAAAATACTTCATCAAATCTTAAGATAAATCAAAGATTCATAGCTCAAAACATGATAAAACAGTCATACTTTTATAAAGCCCCAACGTAGATCATAGTCAAATTCATAATAGGAGATCCATAAGTAAAGTAAACTTAAGAAACATGAAATTTGTGTAAAAAAGAAGCTTGGGCACCATGGGTGAAAGGACTCAATGGTTGAAACCCATATACCATGACTTTGGAGAATCCTTGAAGAAGATTGAAAATGGAGACTTGAAGCATGAATGAAAATCTTAAGATCCTGATTGAGTTTTGGGACTTGAATTTAGGGTGAAATATTTGTCTAAGTGTTTTAAGAGAGTATTGGGAATGTTTTGTATGATGTGAGGGTGAAATATGGCTAAGTATAGGTATTTTCATGCCTAGGAGGACTTAGGTTCAAGACTCAAAAGCATTGGACCGAGATAAAATCACTGGCAACAAAACGCACAGGCCCGCGACGCGGACCTATCGCGGAAGAAAATCTTACACTGGTTCGTGATGCCTGTACATCGCGGTACCAACGCGGATTGCCACTATTTTGCTCAAACTTAGAAAAATTAAATTTTGCTACAGTTGCTCTAAAACCAGGATTGGACCTATTTTTCACTCAATTTGACCAAAACATGAAGTCAGAATTTTAATATCACGCAGAAATTACGATTTTAGGCACTTTTGAGGCACATTTTCGGACACTTTTTGTGGTCGTTTCAATATCTCCTCCTAGGAAACATTCGTCCTCGACTTTCAAAGAAGCATATATGAGAAGAGTAATCATGAAGAAATCAGTCCCAAGAAGAATGCATCAACACACTCAAAATGCTATTTTCAAAATCTCAACATAAGTGTAAAAATCACCATGAACTTTGTCAATATAAACATGAACACATACATGACTAAGGTTTTTACGAAGTTTATGAAGTGGTTCAAGACCCAATGATGTTTATATATATATGATTTTGAGAAGATTATGGTTATGACAAGAATGTGATCATGTATATGACTAAGATTATTGCTCAAAGAGCAACTATGGGTGCTCACACCATTATGTTTAAGGGAGCATCGATTGAGGTTTGACGCAGGGTGGGCATCCCCAAAGGTCCATACTTATCTCTCAAGAAGGTGCTCCAGAGGAGCTAATCCTATGCATTGAATGTATTACATACGTTTTGGCTTTTAGCCTATTATGCATGATTATGAAGGATGTGATTTGGCCTTTGAACCTAAGAATGCATGTAAACGATTTGAAAGTCCTATGTCTCTTTACAAGCAAATATATATATATATATATATACATATGTATATATATATATATATACATATGTATATATATGTATGT
>JAOTQR010001306.1:0-19117 GCA_025774065.1 Solanum ossicruentum | reverse complement strand
AAAGGAGGAAAACCACTACAAATGGTGAAGAAAAAGGAAGAAAAAAGAAGTGAGGGGGTGGGGGTGGGGTGGAGGAAATAAATGGCTCCATTTTTAAAAAATTTTGAGTTTAAAAAATAAATTTTAATTAATTTATTAATATAATTTAATTTTAAAAAAATGTTAGAGTGAAAATTATTAATAAACAAAAGAATAAATAAAATTAATGACATGACGCTAATGTGGCATTGATATGGCGTTATGTGGCACTGATGTGGCATTGATGTGGCAGGTGAGAATGGTGGTATGATTTCAGGGCATTATTTAATTCATTTGAAAGTTGTTAAGGAGGGGTGTATGGACGCCCATGTAGTTTAAGTACTAAAGTAAGTTTGACTGCCTAGTTTGAGAGGTTTTTTTTTTAATCTCTTTTCTCTTTTATTAATTATATATGTTAGTTTCTCCATCCCATGTTATTGACACTGATAGAATATCGAGAGTCCACCAAATTTTAAATATATCTTTAAAATATTTTAAGGTATTAATTATTGCAATTTATAGTATCTTTTTACGTAATTTTTAATTAATATATTTTAGAGAATCATTTTTTAAAAAATATGTGTCTTTCAAATATTTAAGTTGTTAATTTTGTGGCTTGTAATACTTTTTATGTCATTTCAAATTTTGAGAGTTAGTTAAATTTTTTATATACCTTATAAATATTTTAAGTTGGTAATTATATAATTTATAGTACTTTGTACATCTCTACAAAAAATAAATTAAAATTAAAAAATGACCAAAGTGCCCTTATTAATAAGGAGACATGTTGAGGGGAAGAACGTCAATTACCTCTTGTTAAGATTTAAGAAGGAGAACTATGAAAATTGATGTGTTATTTTATGAAAGGTAGAAGGTCAAAATAACTTTAAAATATAAATAATCAGTATATGAATAATTAAATCTTATATAACTAATATTTACATAAAATTATATAGAATATTTATTAAAATTGCTATATTATTAGTAATTGCATAGTTCTAACCAATTAAGAAATAACAGTTTTTGATCAGCACTAAATAAGATAAATGAGAGGCATACATACATAGTATAAATTTTAGAAATCACATAGTGTAACGAGCAAATTACATTCTCTCTCTATCCTTTTTTGATTTACAAAAGTTCCCTTAAATTTGTGCTATTTGGATACATAAATGTTAATACACTAGTCATCTTATCTGTTGAGCTAAAAAAAAAAGAATTTAAATGTTAAATTAAATGCAGTTTAACAAGTTCCACAAAACAAATTGATATCAATCTCTCTCAAAATCATAACAGCTTCAAACAATTCAAATTTTAAATTTTCTTGTTCCTAGTCTATCCCTAATCATAATAATTTTTCTTCTTCATCATTTATTTTTTTCTTTCCAGTTCATCAGTTATCAATTTTTTAAAATTATTTTTAGCTTTTTCATCTACAAATTTCTTATACATATGGATGATCATCTAACTTTTAGCAAATGTAGTTGAAGAAAGATGCATCTATGTAATAATTTTGACAAGTTATATTGTATAGTTATTGTATTTTTTTAATTTATAATTATTGACTATTTTTATGTAAATATAACATGACTATATCTTTTGTAAACTAATTAGTTTATTGTATGCATTTGAAAGTATCTCTTTCTCTCTGTCTCTCTCCCCCTCTCTCTCTCTCTCTCTCTCTCTCTCTCTCTCTCTCTCTCTCTCTTATGTTTAAGAAGTTTAATATATTGCATTTCACAACTCATTCAACTTTTTTTTTTTGGTTTCCCACCTGATGTCCGGTACCCACATTGGAGCCTAACTAAATTCGGATTCATGCCGGGAAGTTCCACATTGGGGGGTAAAGCACTCCTTAACAAAGGCGACTCCGTACCCAAGGTGACTCACACTTGAGACCTCTAATTAAGGATGAAGGAGTACTTACCACTCCCCCACAATCTTTATTGGTACTCATTCAACTTAATCTCAAGGCAAGTGTAAGTTAAAGTTGTTATCTTTTTATTAATTTTAATACTTGTTTGACATCTTTTACTCATTTTTTCTTTAGTCACTAGTTTTGTTGATTTTTTGGACTACTAGTTCTTTATATAATTATATGAATATAAAGGTTGCAAGTTATGGAACTTAACATCAATAAAGAAATTATTATGGAGTGAAAAACAAAACTATTCAAAATATTCTATATGTTGTAAAATGGATGTCCAAATAAATATTTTCTTTGTCCACATAATATAATTTGTGGCAACATAATTTAAGGCATTTGCATGGCAACTTTCAAGGCCAAAAGCTTGGCAAGTTTAAAGCCAAATCCTTGGCAAGTTTAAATCCAATAGCTTGGTAAGTTCAAGACCATAAATCATACTTAATCACCAAGTTTTCACATGTATAAATACTCCCTCATTCTTGTAACAAAATGTATAAGTAAGAAAAGAAAAAAAACAAGAGCGAATAAGAAATACCACTACTTCTCTTTATATTCCTTCTTGGTTTTACTACATTCTTCATAATTTCACAACACGTTATCAGCACGAAGCTCCAATCTCAGTATGTATACAATCTTCTTTTAGCTCTTCTTATATCTTATAATATTATCATCACACTTTATTTCTTGAACTACTTACAATACTACATAAATTTTTATTTAAATATTCTACATTGTTATAACTAATAAGACTATTGTTTAATATATATCTACATTCTAATATTCACTTTACTTTGAGTTGGTGGAAGATTAATTAAATAATATATTAATTGGTAATCAACTTGTTTTTCAAGTATCTACTTAAATTTATTTTCACAAAAGAAAATATTCAAAAGTCATCTTTGATTCATTCTATTTACAGTTTTCATCATGTCGAACCGATCTAAACTTGAATTTGTAGCACTTGATATTACTGGAAAAAATTATTTATCATGGATCCTTGAAGCTCAAATTTACCTTGACGTTAAATGTCTTGGAGATACTATTAAACAAGGAAATAAGGCATCTAGTCAAGATAAAGCTAAAGTTATGATTTTTCTTCGTCATCATCTTCATGAAGATTTAAAAATTGAATATTTAACTGTGAAAGACCTACTTGAATTATGAAATAATTTAATGGATCGATATGATTACCTAAAACTTACTGTATTACTAAAAGCTCGGTTGAATGGATACATCTTCGATTCCAATTTTAAATCTGTAAGTGAATATAATTCAGCTATTCACAAAGTGAGTTCAATATTAAAGTTATGTGGAGATACTATCACTGTGATGATTTATTTGAGAAAACTCTTTCTACCTTTCACGCTTCAAATGTGTTGTTACAACAATAATATTGTGAAAAGGGATTCAAGAAATATTATAAGTTAATTACGTGCCTACTTGTGGCTAAGAAAAATAATACTTTGCTGATGAGAAATCATGAAGTTCATCCCACCGGGTCTGCTCCATTCCTTGAAGTAAATGTTGTAGCACGGTCTAATCAGTTTGAAACAAGACAAAATAATCACCGTGGTCGAGGTTGCAGTCCTGGTCGAGGATACAGGCGATAGTGTGGTGGCAGACGAAATAATTATCACCGTCATGAAAATAAACATGAGAATAACAGAAATAACACTTCCAGGAGAAAAAATAATATTTGTCATCAATGTGGCATGAAAGGAAATTGGGCACGTGATTGTCGTACATCCAATCATTTTATCAAGCTTTATCAAGCCTCCCTCAAAAGAAAAGAAAATAATGTGGAGGCACACTTGACCTTTCATAATGATGATAGTGGAGAAGCTCCCTCAAATATATGTGGTGATATTGAGGCAAATCTTACTTATAAAGGTGATGATGATTTCAAAGACTTCTCAAATAATACTCAGTTGATAGTTGAAGATTTTTATGAAAATATTGATTAAAGAACTCATCATCTAGTTGAAAACTGAAATCGTAAGAATAGTTATTATTTTATTTATCTAGTTTTTGTGATAGCACTAATATTCCCCTTCCTCTGAATTGTATTAATTAATATAATCTTTCTATTTCTACCAAAAAAGGGGGGAAAAGGAAATAAATATGTTTTTCTTCTTAAATGCTAAGCATTATATCTTTACTAGCTTTCATAGTTTGTCAAATTAGTTTTCATATCCTTATAATGTTTTATCTTTATCTTTGTGAAGACTATGAAAATCTCTCATTCATCAATTGGATCCAAAATCAATTATGATGATATGTGCCTTATAGATAGTGCTACAACATATAATATTTTAAGAGATAGAAAATATTCTCTTATTTGATTATGAAAGAAGCTAATGTTAATACAATTTCTGGTAGCACAAAATTAATTGAAGGCTCCGAAAAAGCTAACTTAGTTATTACCGAAGGAACATATTTAACAATTGATGAAGTATTATATTGTAGTAAGTCTCAAAGAAATTTATTAAGTTTTAAAGGCATTTGACAAAATGGCTATCATATTGATACTACAAATGATGAAGAGAATGGGTATCTTTATATTACTACAATGATGTCAGGTAAAAAGGTTATACTTAAAAAATTACCTGCTCTATCATCTGGCTTATACTGTACAAGTATTAGCATGATTGAAACACATGCCATAGTAAACGAAAGGTGTACTAACTCAAATGATTTTATAATTTGGCATGACAGGTTGGGGCATCCCGGTTCTAATATGATGTGCAAAATAATTAAGAATTCATATGGACATTCTTTTGAAGTACCAAAAGATTCTTCAATTTAAGGAATTCTCTTGTGTTGTATGTTCTCAAGGCAAATTGATTACTAGACCATCAGTAAGCAAAGTGAGAATTGAATCCCCAACATTTCTGGAGTGTATACAGGGTGATATATGTGGACCTATTCACCCATCATGTGGACCATTCGAATATTATATGGTTTTAATAGATGCATCTTCAAGATGGTCACATGTGTGCTTATTATCAACCCATAATATGGCGTTTGCGAGGTTGTTAGCCCAATTAATAAAATTACGATCACAATTGTCAAATTATGCAATTATGACAATTCGTCTTGATAATGCTAGTAAATTTACATCCCAGGCTTTTAATGATTATTGTATATCAATTGGGATAACAGTTGAGCATTCAGTTGCTTATATTCATACTCAAAATTGTCTAGCAGAATCATTGATTAAACGCCTCCAATTAATTGCTAGACCAATGCTTATGAGAACAAAACTCCCCACTTCGTTATAGGGTTATGCTTTTGTGCGTGCAGCAAATCTTGTGCGGATTACGCCCACAAGTTATCACAAAGTCTTCCCATTACAATTGACTTATGGTCAGGAGCTGAATATTTTCCATCTTAGAATATATGGAGGTACGGTATACATTCCAATTGCTCCACCACAACGCACAAAGATGGATCCCCAAAGAAGGTTGGGGATATATGTTGGGTATGAATACCCTTCTATTATAAAATATTTGGAAAGTATGATTGGAGATTTATTCATAGCAAGTTTGCTGATTGTCATTGATGAATCAATATACCCAACGTTGGGAGGAGAAGATAAACAGCTGAAGAAAGAGATAGATTGAAATGCATTATCATTATCACATTTAGATTCTCGTACTAATCAATGTGAATATGAAGTTCAAAAGATAATTCATTCGTAAAATATTCCAAATCACTATCAAATGCATTCACTGACCTATCAAGAATTACTAAATCTCATATTCCAACTGTTAATGCTCCGATTCTAGTTGATGTCCCAAAAGGACAATTAATTAATGCAAATGATTCTAAGCCACACTTGAAACATGGTAGGCCAATCGGTTCCAAGGATAAAAATCCCCGAAAAAGGAAAGGAGCGAATAATCAATATGGTCATAATATTAAAGAACTTGCTTAGAGGGAGCAAGGAGACATAATAATTGATGAAACCTTAGAGAAGGTTCAGGCGCCTGAAAATAATGAAGAGATCTCAATAAACTATATCTCATCGAAAAAAATATGGAACCGAAATAATATAATTGTCGACAATAATTTTGCTTATAATGTTGCTGTTGAAATAATGCAACAAAATGAACATCTTAAACCAAAATTTATCGAAGAATGTAGACAAAGAAATGATTGGCCAAAATGGAAAGATGCTATTCAGGTTGAATTAGCTTCGCTTGAGAAATGCGTAGTTTTCGAACCAATAATCCGAACACCTAAAGGTGTAAATCCAGTAGGATACAAATGGATCTTTGTGCGAAAACGAAATGAGAAAAATGAAGTCGTAAGATATAAAACACGACTTTGTGACACAAGATTTTTCGCAAAGACCCGACATTGATTATATGGAGACATATTCTCCTATGGTGGATGCAATTACCTTAAGATATCTTATAAATCTGGCAGTTCATGAAAAACTTGATATGCATCTGATATTACAACATATTTATATTACTCATTAGATAATGACATATTTATGAGAGTCCCAGAAGTATTCAAAATGCCTGAAATATATAAAGATTCTCGGAAAAAGTGTTCAATAAAGCTTCAAAAGTCATTATATGGATTGAAGCAATCAGGCCGCATGTGGTATAATCGCCTTAGCGAATACCTATTGAAAGAATGGTATAAAAATGACCCAATTTGTCCTTGTGTATTTATTAAAAGGTCTGAATCAAAATTTACTATATTAGCTATATATGTAGATTATTTGAATATTATTAGAACTCATGAAGAACTTTTAAAGGAAATAGAATGTCTGAAAAAGGAGTTCGAGATGAAAGACCTTGGAAAGACCAATTTTTTCTTGGTCTACAATTTAAGCATTTTACAAATGGTATATTTATTTGTCAATCAACATATACTGAGAATGGTTTTAAAAGATTTTATATGGATAAAATACATCAATTAAGTACCCCAATGATTGTGAGATCACTAGATATTAATAAAGATCCATTCCGACCGTATGAAAATGAGGAAGCGCTCACTGGTACTGAAGTAGCGTATCTTAGTACAATTGGTGCATTAATGTACCTTGCAAATAATTCTTGGCCAGATGTATCCTTTTCTGTAAATTTATTAGCAAGATTTAGTTCCTCTCCAATACAGAGACACTGGAACGGTATTAAACATATATTTAGATATCTTCAAGGAACTATTGATATGGGGCTATTTTATTCGAAAGATTCCAATCCGCAACTAAATTGGTTATGCAGATATAAGATATTTGTCTGACCCACATAAAGGACAATCACAAACAGGTTCTACATGTGGAGGTACAGCCGTATAATGGCATTCAACAAAATAAACTATAGTAGCTACTTCTTCAAATCATGAAGAAATAATGGCTATTCATTAAGCTAGTCGAGAATGTGTTTGGTTGAGATCAATAACTCAACACATCATGGAAACATGTGACCTTCCTCTAATAAGAGATGTTCCAACTATATTATATGAAGACAACACTGCATGTATAACTCAACTACGAGAAAGATACATCAAAGGAGACAGGACAAAACATATTTCACCAAAATTCTCTTTCACTCATGATATTCAAAAGAAAGGTGAAATAGCCAACAAATTCGTTCAAGCGACAATTTAGTAGGCATATTCAACAAAACATTGCCAACTTCAACTTTTGAAAAGTTGAGATACAAGATTGGGATGAGTCGTCTTCGAGATATTAAATGATATTTTCATCAGGGGGAACAAATACACGCTGCACTCTTTTTTCCTTAACAAAGATTTTATCCCACTGGGTTTTTCTGGTAAGGTTTTTAATGAGGTAGTAAATAAAATGTATTATTGCATGGACATCTAAGGGGGAGTGTTGTGAAATGGATGTCCAAATAAATATTTTCTTTTTCCACATAATATAATTTGTGGCAACAAAATTTAAGGCATTTGCATGGCAACTTTTAAGGCCAAAAGCTTGTCAAGTTTAAAGCCAAATGCTTGGCAAGTTTAAAGCCAAAAGCTTGGTAAGTTCAAGACCATAAATTATACTTAATCACCAAGTTTTCATATGTATAAATACCCCCTAATTCTTGTAACAAAATATATAAGTGAGAAAAGAAAGAAACAAGAGCGAATAAAAAATACCACTACTTCTCTTTATATTCTTTCTTGGTTTTACTATATTCTTCATTGTTTCTCAACATTATGAAATTACAAGGTCATATTGATATTTTTGTTAATTACATGTATATAGAAATTTTATTAGAAAATAGGTAAGAGAAGGTGTTTTATACTCATTAATATTGATGTGATTGGTGTTGGAAAGTCAAAAAAAAAAAACAACTAATCCTTCTTGTTCATTGGTGACACCAATATAATTATTTATAGTAGGTGGCGTTTATGATAGCCACATTGATGTGATGTGAGTTGAAAAAGGAAATATATAAAGAATTTAAAAATACATTATTAATTGTATATGTTATCCATAGTGCTAATAAAATGAACCAAGTCAGCGATGCTTTTTGATACCACTATGTACTTTCTTTGATTTCTAATTCTTTATAATAAAAAAAATATATTTCTCTTACCTAAACCAATCAAATTAATTAATTTGATTGATGGTACATTGAAGAGTTATTTGTTGGTGGCAGCCGTGTGATCATATAAATATTGCTTATTGTAATAAGTATACTCTATAAATAAAGACTTTCTCTCACACATTAAGAGCGTTGCTGAGAAAAATAATACCAAGCTGCTGGAGAATATAAATGAAGGTATTTATCCTGATAAATTTTGTGGACAACGATAAATATGTGTCGAATTTGATAAAATATGATGATAAATGGGACATAACAGATATGTAAATAGTGGAAACTTATTGTTTAATTTTTCTTTTTAGTTGTTATCAGTATCAAAGATTTGCATTAATTATAATTTGTATATAATTCGATGAAACTTTATATATATCGTTGTATTTTTTCTGGAATTTTTATATTGGGAAGAATGTATAGTCATAAGTGTTCCTGTATAATTGAAAATTTTTTCAATTTTCTTTTTTTGGTTTTTGTTAATGGTGTTCATTCATAAATTGTTGATTAACTGATTGGTAATTATTATAGTGGTCCACGTTAGATGTGCTAGTATGAAATTTTTTTGCATGTTGATAATCATGGAAGTATTCCAACATGAAAAAATATGTGGGTAGATGGTGTGTCTATTGGCATGAAATGTATATTGTGTACTTAATGGTAACTAAAATAGTAGTAGGGTTAGCTGGTATTATGTATGGTGTTTCGGCTGTGACAGTGTAGTGCAATTTTGATTATGCCTAATATGATTTTTGTGAAGGTGTATAATTGGTAACTAACACAAGTAACTCCATTGATTATAAGATGGAAGGAGTGTTATATGATACGTCATCAAATTATGATGAATTATTGAAAGTCATTGCTTCTTAAATTGGTTTGGATACGGCATGCATCGAATTGGTAATATAATATGTCGTGAATATGCATTCACAACCATTGAAAATCCACAATGACATTGGGTGAGAGTCTACTTAGATAAAAAAAGAAGATGCAGTCTAGATTTCTTTTCGAAATATCCTTTGTGTGTGACATATACAGATAGAGGTTTTGATAAAAGGGTACACGAGCCTACTAGTCCAACCGTGTTATCACAAACAATAACATCAGATGAGATGAGTTTGGCATTAACTGAGGCAGTACTGGGGGACTTTGATGAGGAAATTGAAGAACCACATGTAATCAGCAATAGTTTTGTTGATGAGGTGGAGGAAGAAAAAATTTACATAAACAAGCATACATTGGTGGAGGTTATGCAGAGGTATGCATTAATGAGATAATTTAGGCTCAAGGTTGTCAAGTTGTGTACTGCCAAGTAAATAGGGAAGTATAATTTAGCTTTTATTTTAAGGTATGTTGATGAAGATTGCATGTATTAATAGGTTGGTATCTTTGTTATTTTCAGTTTTACGTTAAAATGTGCAGACGATTATTGTTGTTGGTTCTTTAAGTCATCACCGCTGGAGAAGTTAAGTTTATTCAGGGTCAAAGTTTTCAACAATGAACATAATTGCTCAGGGAATGAGAAATTGAACTCAAAACATCCGTGCAATAGTGGTGTGCTTGGTAGTATTTTGCTTCCTAAATATAGCGACATCAGACCAATTTATACCCCCAATGACATACGGGCAGACATGAAGAGGAAACATGGTATTTCCTTGACGTACATGTAGGCTTGAAGGGACAAACAAAACTAATGAAGATATTGCTAGGGGACCCAAAAGAGTCGTATTCTACAATTCCAATGTACCTTTATATATTGGAACAGACATATCCTAGGACGATCGTTAATCTTAAGAAAACTGAGGACAACAGGTTTTTATCTTTTTTTATTGCACTTGATGCAAACATAAGAGGATGAGAATTTTGCCGTTCAATAGTTGTAGTTGATGGAACTCATGTATACTCAACATTTGAAGGAACCATATTGATAGCTAGCACATTGGATCCTGGAGGTTAGTAGTTATATAAAAATCAATTTTGATTTAGTATAAGAAAATTAAGAAATGAGTATTAACTGATTTTAAGTATTTGTGGTGTAGACTACTAAATTTGAAAAGCTTTTAGGACATATTTTGCCACTGGCGTATGGCGTCGTTGATTCTGAAAATGACAATGCATGGACTTGGTTCTTTGAAAATTTCAAAACAACATTTAATGATAGGGAAGCTGTAATGACCCTGAAGGTCATTTTTTATATTTTTTGTCAAATTACTATTTTTGCCTTTCTTAGAAGTTGGCTTGACTCATTATTGGCTAATGCTAAAAGTTAGATTTCGAAAGTATGCTGATAAGCTTGAATTTTGCAAATGAAAGAGTTTTTAAAGGCTTAAGTTGGAAAATTTGAGTTTTCTCGCCATTTTGAGTTTCAATTGTTGTATCGTGATTTTGTCAATTCCATCAGCTCCGGAATGCTGAATCTGGTCTAGGAGAACTTGCAGAACTTAATTTGGAGTTAAAATGAAGATTTTAGGTCAAAAGTTGCATTTTTAGTTGTTACCAGAGCCAAAGTTTGACTTCGGTCAATAGTGGGGGTTCAGAAGCTCAAATTGAAATTCTAAAAATTTAAATAGTTCCAGATGGCCGAACTAATGCTGGAAATAGTTTCGTTGCAATTTTTAGAGCTTATGAGAATATTTTGATTTTTTGAATTCGAAACTAGTTCAAAAGCTTTCTTAAGTTTTGGTCAAGGAGACCTCAATTGCAAATTCTGATATTCCATTGGATCCATAATGTCGAGTTTGGTAGAGAAGGACCTTTCTCTTAGTTCCCGAGGCTTTTTAGGGGTATTTTTGGTCTCTTCGGTAGTTTTTGATATTGAGAAATAGGACCCACATTGGAATAAAATGATCTCCCATGAGAATTTTGACCACACCAATGAGTCTGGATTGTTCTTTCCAATCAGATTTCATATAGGAAGTGTATTTTTGCGACTCCAAATACAGCTAAAGCATTGAATTTAAGGTTCACAGATTACTGAAACTGCTAAAACGGGCGGGTGATGTGGCCCAACGAGGTCCTGCCATGTAGCAGACCCGCTTTCCGACCTAATAAAGCTACAGAATTATGCAGCAAGATCATAAACTTTTCCCAAACTTCAACCAACGTTTTCTCTCTCAATTTTGATCGTATTTGAGTGATTCAAAAGGCTAAATTGTATGTTTTTCCGAGGAGAAAACCGTGAAAGTTTCAGAAATTGATTTTAGTGCGTTGTTTGAGGTAAAATTCGTGATCTTGCTACTGCCTTTTTAATATATTTCAAAAACTTTAACATGCGATTTCTTCCTCATATTAGCTCAGTTTTTTGAATTAGTTTTCGACGTTGAATTCCTTATCACTTGTGAAACATTTCATGTATAAATTTTCAGATTCTGCTGGTATTTTTCTGGTGATGAAATTTTTAGACCGTTTTACCCTTTTCACCCGAATTAATTGATTTTGGTGTCGTTAGATTTATTATATAATTATGATGCTATATTTGAATAAATTTTGATGAATTGGAGTGTCATAGAAAGGGAAAAGCTTTGGAATTGACGTGATTCGAGATTTTATATAAGGCAAGTGAATTTCTTAACTTTTGTTAAGTATATAGAATCTTGTGCTTCTTGTGTGTGAGGTGTTGAGTTAGTGTTGATGTTGTACCAAACTATGTTGTTGTGAATTGTGCATTGTGTTAAAATAAAGCATTTTCTCATTATTGTGTAAACATGCCTATTTGTATTGACTTTTGTGATAAGTATACTATTGACTGAAAAAGAATGAAAATTAAAGAGGATGTACCATATTTGAGGGATGTATCGCACACCGCGATGGTTACTATGATTTGAGGGTCGTGTCGCACATAGCGATGGATACTATGATTCGAGGGTCATGTTGCACGCCGTGACAGATACTATGATTCGATGGACGTGTCGCACACCATGATGGATACTATAATTAGAGGATCGTGTCGCACGCTGCGATAGATGCATGGACTAGAAGTCCCCCATGGGTCCCGAACTGTGAGACAACGGGTGTGTATCGCTAGGACAAACATGCAGAATTTTATTTGACATTGCATAGCATTGCTTTACACCTAATTATCATTTATAAACATGTGAGTGTTTTTTGTGAAACTTGTGATAAATGCATTTGATCCCTGGTGTTGTTGATATATAATAGTTGGTGTGGTTATTGAGCTATATGCTATGTACATTATAAATTGTTAGGCTGGGCTGATTTTATGCAGGTTGTAGTTGTGGGGGTTTGGTTGGAGTGTTGGGAGGGTACCTGTATTCTATATTACTTAATTTTGTGTTTAGTAGTTTATTTGTTGAGTACTGTGTGTTTGGTACTCACCCCCTGCTACATTTTGTAGGATGCGAGCCCGATCCCTCTGGTCAGACTTTTCTCATTACAGGATCGAGCTTCCAGATTATTCTTAAGGTAGTTGTTTATGTCTTTAGCAGACCTTTAAGGACTTCATTATTATGTTATGTTCTATTTGAGAACTAGACATTTGAGACATGTATTTTATTTGAGAATTCTATATTTAGAGGCTTGTACATGTGACACTAGTCCTTGGGATAGTTGTAGTTTGGTTTTCATATGATTAACTGTTGTATTAGTCTATTCATCTTCCGCAATTATTATTATGTTTGGATTAGTAAGTGGTAGGCTAACTCACCTTGGTAGGCTAGTGAGTGCCATCATGCCTGAATTTCAGGTCGTGACAGAAGGTATATGTTTTGTTTCTAATAGAAATAAAAGCATCTGGAATGCTACAGCACGTGTTTATCCAGAGATCAAACATTATGCTTGTATCTGTTATGCTGAAAAATGGCTTTTTTATTTTTGAAAAGAAAATCAGGAATCAATTTAAACTTAATTCATTTAAGTGAAATCAATTTTTAAAATTCGAAAGAAAATAGAGTCGCCACCTAATTTTACGGATAATTAGGAAACCATAAAAATATTTTAAAAGATCTAACAGAAAAATCTTTTAAAATTTCAGAGAATAGGTTCGGATTCACATTTCCACTTCGAGAAGGTTTTACGTACTCGAAATGGCCGCTAAATGCGGTTATCCGGTGATTATGAAAATTTGACTAACTTTTGACTTTGAAAAGATTGACAAATTTTGAAAGAGTTTGATAAATTTCGTCTAAACTTGAAAAAATTGACTAAGTTTGAAAATTAAACTATAATGATAAAATCATATTTTTATTTTGATTGTATTGTTATCATTTATTTATTTATTTATTTTTCTTATGCAAAATACTTTTCCAAAATAAAAAATAAGATGACATAAATAGTTTAACATGCCGGGGAATTTAATTAAATTGAAACCAATAAAATGTTAGTATTCAAACAAACACAAATATATAGAAATAAAAGAAGAGAGTTGACGATTCCGGGCCTTTGTCCCGTTTAAATATTTGTTGCCACTTTGGGCTTTTTCCCGAGATCTGTATACCAACTTCTTTCTCTTGGGGATTGGGCTAACTCGATTGGAGGGAGGTTGGGCCTCCATGGCCCAAGAAAGGTAGAATGGGGAGTCCATAATGACTCAATGCATAGTGCATGCAAAGAAATAAAATTAAGGATTAGTAAAAGACCAAAATATATATCCCGGCAAGCGTTAAAGAAACATAAGCATAAAAAAGTAAAATACGCAAACAGGGAAGCGCTATACATATCTAGTTAAGTGTGCACTCTTGAATCATTCTAAAAAATAGAGTTCAATAAAAAAACCTGGTAATGACTTGAGCTAAAAATAGATGGACAAGTAGATAGCCTCTAATTTAACTAAGTGAAAGCAACATTCTGGGAAAAGGATCATACCAGTAAACTTCAAACAAATTAGAACTTACAATGATTCTTTGGCCAAAGTTTTTGGGGTTTAAGGGAGGTTTAGTAGCAGTGAAACAAATTCGAAAGGTATCAACAGGAAGAGTCAACTTACAGGATAGAAATTCTCATATATATAATCAACAGACTAAATACAAGAGCATGGGAGCACTGACAATCCTATTCTTAAGGACATAAAGTCATACGGCAGCAGATAATGTACACAAGAAAGCGGAAATGAACTAAAGAGGATTAAGAGTTACGTATCATTTTAAAAGATTTAGGAGCTACAAGTCAGAGCAAAACTGGAACAGAAAATAGTAGGGAAGCTATCACAAGGTTGTGAAAACATTTGAACCAAACATTCTGATACCTCAACAAACAGTAAGAATGACATGACATTAGATTCTAAGAAGAGCAAAGCTTAGACAAATGCGATCCTAAACACACATTATGCAGGTCGCATTCACAGAAAAAAGATGAATATCATTTCGAAGAACCAGAAAACATCAGCAGAGTGAACCATCAGGCCATATTTGAGTATTAAAGCATGTGTTTGAGCAGCAAAATTGTTTCAGCATTAGTTTTAATTCCTAGCAATTTCAACAGTATACAGGAAGAGCAATAGCAGCATTCTCAGTCAATACCAAATTAAGCTCAACTGTCAACGAACAGAAGCATGAAAACGGAATCATTGTAACCATACTATATTTTGAAAACAACTTGAAATAAATAGGTAATGCGGGCCTTCGAGATTTGAACGAGACTGGGAACGACTTAACGATAGCTAACAATAGTCAAACAACGAATCACAACATCTCAAGAATAGACCCAAAAGGAAAGACCCATAACAGGACAATGTCATCAAACAATTGAATACATTTTCCAACTTCAAAAGGCTTTAGACAGGGGAACAATAGGTTTTAAAGAAATGAAAACCAATACTCGATAACACTCATTTTATGAAGCTAATCACCAGTTATCAGATGTGTAAACATAGGCTTAAACATTGATTGCAAAGGAATGTGAAAAGGAACAGATAACTTATATTACAAACTCAAACGATCAGGTCACAGAGAAATTTTAACAGGCTGAAAGACTAATAATTGAACAAAATGCAGATAAGCTAAATCAAAATTACCCAAACAGACAACATAGACTCAGTTTAAGATGAAGTTAAAGCAAAAATGGAGTTGAAATGCGTGAAAAGAAAGATACTGAAACAGGGATGAAGATACAGAAAACAGGATAGGGAAAGACTTCACAAAATATCTTCACGAGTTCGAGATTATTAGGTAGAACACTCAAGCTCAAGCTTAACTATCCAAAGGGAAGTGAAAATGAACAATTCTAAGTGCTACTTAACTGAAAGCTTGACTAAACAAACACAAAGATTAGGCAAGAAACATGAAATCAACACTTAACCTAGACCATCGACACTCAAAACAGTTTTGCGAATTCGAAAACGCTTAACCAACTAACTACAAATTATCATTTTATCAACCAGTCATAACGATTCAAGACGAACAAACATAAACATGCAGATTCTATCACAACCTCAAGATCAATCCCACAATCGAACACTATGCACGAGTCTGAAATAGAACAGAGAAGAACCAATCAGGGTATTACCTTTCTGGGAGCAGCGAAACTGGGATGACGAGCTTCAACAGTAGACCATGACACCACAAGGATTTCGTTCAATACTTCTTGACTCAGAAATCAAACATTCTATTATCGAAATCCCTGAAGCTACGAAATTCCCCAAGAAGAGTAGTACCCCGAAAAAAAACTTTTTCTAAAATTTTGAGATTAAGAACGACTTTATGCGTGCTTGGTGAAAATAATGAGGATTGTGAAAATTTCTAGGGTTTCTTCTAAGATCACTGCCGCTAGCTTTTCTACGGGGATTTTTCAGATTACTCTCGTTGCCCGTTCTTCCTCTCTATCCACGGCTGCCTCAATTTTTCTCACTCTCGATGGTTGCGAGTCGTTGGTGTGATTTCGAGTTTGAACAGGGGAAGACGACGGTTAGGGTTTTCAGATTCTCCACCGCTGCCCGTTCTTTCTCTCTATCCATGGCTGCCTCAATTTTTCTCACTCTCGATGGCTGCGAGTCGTTGGTGTGATTTCGAGTTTGAACAGGGGAAGACGACGGTTAGGGTTTTTCAGATTCTCCACCACTGCTTCTAATGTAGAAGAAGAGGGATATATATAGGGATGATTAGGGTTTGAAATGGGGGAAAACGGATTGAATTCGAAAATGGTCGCCTTGAATCACTCCTCCATTCACGGTTTTAACGAGATGGAAAACGTGATCGTTGAAGATAGGATGAACGTTGGGGATTTGGTTGGAGATTTGATTGGGGATTTTCTGGGTTGAAGGGATTTCCTGGTTTTTTCTTTGTTCTCGCTGATGGAGAAGAAGATAGGAGAAAAGAGAAGAAGAGGAGCGGGTGGGGAAATAAAGAGAAATTGCGCCCGCTTAAAAATTTATTTATTTATTTATTTATTTTTGAAAAAATGATTGAAAAATCGTTAAAAATAAAAATAAAGCTCGATGACTAATTTGATACCGTGGAGGGTAAAAATTGGGTGTCAACAGTATCTACCATTTGTGTGCAAATTTATTGAAAAAAGCACACAAAAATGTCGAGGAAGTTACAAATTTATTCAGCATGACAAAAGCATATACTGTCCAAGAGTTTCATGAATTGATGAATAGAATGGATGAAATAAATTAAAAAAGTGGAGCATATTTGGTGAAAGCTGATTTTAAGAAGTGGTCGCGTTATCATACAGCAGTAAAATAGGCGTGGACTTTAACAAATAACATAGCTAAGTCCATAAATAAAGTGATCTTGCCGAGAAGGAAGCTCCCAATGGTTCCTATGTTAGAGTATGTGCGACAAACACTTGAATGTTAGAATGAAAAACACAACGACGAAGGAAGAAAAACAATAACAGTCCTATCAAGGAAATATAATGAAATGTTGGAGGCAAATAAGCAAATGTCAAATAGTATGACGATCTGTATCGTACATTAATATTTTTTACTATATTATTATATGAAGAAGGTGCATAATGGTTATTATTTTTTTCTTGAAAGTACGGACATCAACAGAATATCTTCATACTGTTATAGATGATGCAAAATGATTCACTGTTTGTCTGAATACACGAATGTGTAGCTGTGGAAGGTTTCAACATGATGAATTATCATGTAGTCATATTGTAGCTGCTATTGAATATAGGAACAAGTACATTGAGTCGTTCTACTCAATCTGCTATAGTAGCAAGAACTTTCGGGACACATACACAATACCAATTGAACCACTGCTTGCGAAAGCACGTGAGTGATTCCAGGATATATATGTGATGAGTTGGTACTGCCACCCACTACAAAAAGGGGGCCAGGGAGGCCATCAAACAAGAACAGAAAAAAGACTTCATTAAAATGAAATGCAAGAAAAAGAAAGGAACTTGTAGTTTATGTGGCGCAGAAGGATATAGCAAGAAGAATTATCCCGAAATACCATTATCGGAATGAATGTACTGAATTTTATAATTTGTGAGGTGTTAAAATTTGACTGCTTGTTGTCAAATTATGACAATTTATTATGCTATATATTATGATTTTGGTCATGCGTACAAGGTACTTTATAACTTATTTTTATTTAAATGACTTATGTAATATTATTACACTAAGTACTAGTTGGTACCATTAATTTACTAATTTTTTTAGTATGAAACATGCCCTTTTGGTTGTTCTGTTTCAGAATTTTGATAGATGGTATAATTATGCACATATACTTGATATTCTGGCAAGATTTTGTTTTTAAAATGCTATAACTGAAGATAAAGAATGATTTATAGTAACTATAACAATTAACAAACATCACAATGAAATATGAAAAAAAAAGAATTATCATAAACTTATATTACTCATGAGAAGAGTACAAATTTAGACGGTTAAATAATAGACCTGTATAACCTAAAAAAGGAGTAAAGTGTTTAACATCTATCAATCAGCAAAAGTATACATTCAGTGCACCAAACAAAAATAATCTTTTTAACATCAGAGAGTTCTAAGACTTTCTCCTAGGAACATACTTAGACGCCGAAACTTTTTCACTTTCCCCAACATGCACTAGATAGCTTGTAGGACCCCCAAACTTGCTAACCGCCTTTTCAGTCACCTCATTTTCACTAATTGCACTTGAATCAATCTTCCTTCTATCATAGTCTCATAACAATGTCGCATATCTCAATTGACAAAATGCATGGTCAAAATTCTTTCTTCCAATCTCATCACAGTCGTACCCTTCAGATATCAACTCAGAAAAATAACAAGTATACAGTTTGCAATCGCTGCACATATAAAAAGAAATGATACAAGTAAGGCAATCCAAAAAAGCACAAAAACATTAACACAGAAATAACGAGGGAATGTTACTTATTTGGAATCCTCAACCTGCTGTGGAGTGTTATCACAAGAAATAAAGGTGAGACCATTTGAGAATACATAATCTACATAGTCTCTTGAATTTTCCAATCAATATCATCCCTTTTTCCATAAAATTTTGTAATAACCAAAAATAGAGAAATTAAAATAGTTAATTTTCGCACCAATTGTACCACCGCAGCACTGTGGGCATGTCACGACCGGCCTCACACGTGTAGGTATTGTCCGCTTTGGAGCGTTACGTATCGCCGTCCCCCTCACGGTTTTGTCCCCTTGGGTTTTACCCCAAAAGGCGCCTACACATGTAAGGTT
>JAOTQR010001295.1:0-19117 GCA_025774065.1 Solanum ossicruentum | reverse complement strand
TTTAAAAGAAACACTTAAGTTCCGAATTGTTCGAAATTTCCAATATTTGTCCAAATTTCACAATTATTCCAAAATTTCAAAATACGGGTCATAACAGTATATATAGTATGTGGCTGGATACGATCTGTGTGTCTTGTATATATATAATGTTACGTAATAGATGTTATTGTATTGAGGGTTATGTTGGTTGTAGCTGTTATATTACTTGAGTTCTTACATTATATGATTATGAAAGGGAGTGAAAAGGGTTGATTGAAGCTATGAACATGTGACAGGTATGCACACTAAGCTTGACTCTTGCTTGTATACATGTGTGTTATGGGGCTATTGGAATATACTAGTTGAAATACCCTTCATTGGCTTCAAGATGCCCTATAATCGTAATTTTCATATATATTAAAATTCATGCATGATTTTGAAAATATGACTCCATATTCTTGATCGGTGGGTAAAATTGAGTAGGAAATAGGTATAACCCAGATTTTAGAAGACCCATATTGAAAAATAATTTTTAGTAATCAAATTTCAGTGGTTGTCGGCGCACAGGCCGCGATGTGCCTGGGGCACAGACTAGTGTATGTTGGCCTCCGTGGTGGGTCTGCCTTGCGCCAGAGACGTGAAGAAGTGTATATTTTTCCTTAGTTTTCTCATTTCATCTAAGGGAATAGGGGTAATATTCCTATGCCAATTTAGACATGAAATCTTCCTTACTTAGTCATTTTTCAACTCTATGACACACAAAACCTTCTCTTAAACCTCTCCAAGACTCTGTCAAATCTCTTATTCAAATTCAAGGGTTTCAAGCTCAACTTTGGAACTGAAAAACCCATCTCATGCTTCAAGTTTCCTTCATGTTCATCTCAAGAAATACAAGGTTTAAGGTATGTGGGTCTTCATTCATGAGTCCTTTCATCCATGAATCCCAATGTAACACTCCACATCTTACATTACTAGTACTATGAAAATGAAACATGATATGGATTTTCAAATTTAGCGCCCATTTTTTAAAAGTGCTTGAATCTCATGTTAGAGGGCGATATGTGCGTCTAATGCTTAAGAGAATCGATTGCGTACAAGTTTTATGTCAAATTGAGGAGATCATGGCCCTAAACAAAGTGAGAGAATTGAGGTACTTGTACGATTCAAGAAGCTAGCAGGTGAATCACCTACTTGCTTAGCTTAAATTTGCTAGCTAAATGGGGACGAGGCCCGACGTCGAATTTATCCAAGTCCGATAATGACTAAAGTCCATATTAAGAGTGTAACTTTAGCCTGTGTTTTAACAACATAAATGGACAATACTGAAAGCCCAAGAAGAATAGTAAAAGAGCCCAAGTACATCACAACCCACTTGATTAATTTGTCCCAAACTATGTGAAGAGGAATTAGGATAATGGGCAGCCAACGCCCATCAACTTTGAGACCCATTTAGGCCCAAGTGTGAGGGCTAAGCTGCTGTATCACTAGCTTATTAATATATGTTAATATGTGATCAAAAGCTAAACAGTAAGTCGGCCAAAGTGGCCTTTTAAAAGGGCTCAAAAACGGCCCCTTAAATCATTTCACTTTGGAGCAATTTTCAACTTTCCTAAAGACTTTTTTTTTCTCTTTACTTCACTTCACAAGGCAGCCAATACAACCCTCTCGGGTTCTTGAAGGAAACTTGAATCTTGAATGCTAAGGTATGTGGAAATATCCATGTGTTATGCTTATCCCATGACAAAAAATAAGTATATGCTAGTTATGCTTGCGCTAGAAATTTGGACAGCATGTGTCCTAAGGATTGTTGTGAACTTTTCTTGTTACTCAAGAGGATATTCTCTTCTTGGTTAGATGAATTATGAAGTAATACTTATGTTATTGACAAGGATTAGTTTGTTTAGTGATGTAACTAAGCTGCTGCACCACTTTTACAGTCCGCAAAAGTGAGTTCTTATATGATATCGCAATTGTGTTCTTAGTACGAACATGTGGACTAGTAGTTAGGAATTGTTGTTCCAGGACTTCCATCTACTGTGGGACTATTTATGGACTGTTTTATGTTTAAATAATTTTGGATACAGTCTGGTTAATGTTTGAACAGGTTTGGAATTGTCAACATCAGAATGTAGCGAAGGGATGTAACATTATGCCGCCTATTTGTATGTTGCATAGAATTGTTATGAGTTGTGCTTTGTGGGCTGTTGTATGACTGTTATGGAACTAAAATAGGCTGCACATGATATGTATATGATAATGTGTATTAGAAAATATGATTAGGGGCGGAAAGGTTGAAAGAACATACTCAGGTTCATAATTATCTGCCTGCTGCCCGTATGTTATTTTTTAATGAGATTGGGCTGTCAAGATGTATCTATTGGATGCTAATGCTAGTTTTAACACCTACTATGTTGTAGATAAATAATTGGAGGAAGGGAAGGTTATCTCAAGGTAATAGCGAGGTCATACAACAAGGTATGTAAGGCTACTCAATTTCGTATTACTTGGCATGAAACCTAGGTTCTTTCTTGGTACATAGAGGCTCTTATCTACTTTGACATAACAAATAGCCATGTCTCCACTCTTTCACATGTTCATATGCTCCTATACATAGTCACTTTCAAACCTACATACATACTTGGATATTAAGATACACGAGTTTGTTCTACTAAATAAAGTTCATGTATTGTTCTACCTCCTACGCATTTCATTATTTGTGTAACCTACTCCTTTCATTATGGTGTTGTCTTTTGTGATTATTTACATTACATAGGTTATATCTACAGTCCTACAGCTCCAATATTACGACCACCAAAAGAATCATCTCAAAGGTAATTGGAAGATAAAGTAAAGCATATTGCTTATTGTTGGGTGGTAACTCGAGGGGTAGAAGAATATCCTAGCCAAGGTCGATCCTATCACAGGGTGATAGCCGAAGGGGTAAAAGAAAAAGCCTAGCAAGGGCATATCACGATATAGATTTACTACTGATCAGTTGATCATTTGTATTACTTGTTGTGCACAGATTATATAGTAAAGGTAAAGTAATAAAAAGAACATAATGTACATGATCCCATAGTATAACTAAGGGTGGTCTCTTATCCTACACCAGTGCATAGTTTTATTTGAGTTGTTACTTCATATACATGATTCCTCGCCTTACATATTTAGTATATTATTTTGTACTAACATCCCTTATGGGGGACCTTTATTCTATGCTGCAGGTACAGGTGCTAGTAGATCTCGCCAGTAAGAGTACAGGATATCCAGTTGTTGTTACCAAGCTCCAGTTTTCTTGGGAGCTTTGTGTGTCTAGAACTTATATTTTTGTATTATATAGTTAGTCAAGGTGGGGCCTGTCCCAACACTTATCAGATACTTTTCCTTATCTAGAGGCTTTGTAGACTATGTAAATTAAAGTGTGATCATGTCTCATACTTTAGACACTGTGGACACAACAGCCTAGCCATATGCATTTCCTTCTGCCTTGTTATTACTATTTACTTTCTTAAGGGTTTGTTGAATATAGAAATCCCTTGTAATAGGTATAGAAAGTGCATAGATACTGGTTGGTTCTCCTAGGCCTTACTTAATGGGACTTTGGGCGTGAGACCCAACCTTCTTTTTTTATGATAATTGCATGATTTCAAGTTGTATCACTTATGAGTATATTTTATTTTGAAATATGGACTTAAATTATGTTGGGGTTTTATCAAGTATTGATTGATTATACATGAATATCTATTCTAAGCTTATTCCTTGAATTGTTTTGTCTATTGAGACTATGCCTGATTTTAGCTATGAAAACTATGAACTATTATGAGCTTTTGTGATGGATTTCAAGATACCCTAAATGCAGGTTTTACAACAATATTGGTAGGTTGAATTGCATTGAGTTTACTCTTCTTGTTTTACTTTGTAGTTGCTTGATTTTGAACAAGTATCATGAACCCACCATGTGTTTGGTAAAATTACATGACAAGAATTCTCAAGTTGTTGATGAACTATTACAGGATTTACCAGTCAAGTGATTTCATGATGATAAAGGGCTTTCAATCATGTTTTGAATTCATGAAAAGTATCTATGATTTTACAAGTATCAAGTTGAGCCCTATTTCAAGATTTTTACCTCTTGTGAGACATTCATGTCAAAGCAAAGGATCATGTATGATTATTATCTACTCTCATGTTCAAGTTAGGCTCATTAATAAAGGTCAAGCACGTTGAAGAGCTACTCATGTCATGTTATCATATCTTATACAAGTTACTCATATTTTTATTAAGGTATGATTATTTCAAGTATTCCATGGGATTAGATTAGCACCTATTGATGTATAAGAAGGTGGCTCGATTCAAGGGGTCCTTATATAAAATCATTAGTCTCTAAACTATGTGCCACCATCGGATTATCTATTTTCCCCTGATATACTAGTGGATCCATCTAGTTCATGTTATCATGTTTGGTTTACCATGGAAAGAAGACCACACTTAGCCAGGGGGTGTCATGCTCGGTCTCCTATGCCGAGGGGTTGTCATGCCTAGGAGTCCAAGTTGTTGTTGCTTGGTCTATGTCGGATAAGGTCTCTTCCCATATATTTATGATTTGTTATGCAAGTGAAAGGTTTTACAAACATGTTTTATTATAAGCATTGATCATGCATATCATATTCAGATTACATATCCATTGATTATGATTATGCATTTTGGATATTATGCCTTATGTCTTTGTTGCATTGCAACCCACATACTTGGTACATTCTAATGTACTAATGCATACTCTATGCCTACATGATATAACCATGTAAGGGAAAGAGCTCCTTTGGTCATCCTCTTCCACGTGGTTAGTAGTTTCTTTGAAGAAAGCTTTGTGACTCCTCCACTCTGAGGACAATATCTATATTACTCACGCTATGATGAGACTTCTTTTATGTTGAACACTTGTTATCATGAGGATGAGCCCGGGATGTGTCACACCCCACGCTCCAATCTAAAGTAGAGGTGTTGTTAGATAGTAAGTTTGTATATGCTTTTGAGCTTGAATCTTCTTATTTATCTATGTTGATGAAAGACTTCCCTTAGTTCCGCTTCCTCTTTAAATACACGACTCTTGATATTGTCTTATTTTGCTTCCGCAACAAAAGATGTGTACATGATATGCTAAAAAGCTTGTTTTGGTTGTCTTCGGATTTCCTATTCGCGGTGTCACCTCTAGGTCCTAGGCTTGGGTTGTGACAAGCTTGGTATCAAAATAGTAGATTGTAAAGGTCCTTGTAAATCCAACATACTACATCAATTAGAGTTTTATTCATGCTTGTGAAACATGCCACAACTATGAATGGGAGGTATAAGGCATCTTAGGAAATGTTTCACTTCTTCATGATCTTTATCATACTTTAGATGTAATGATAAGACCTTATTATCCTAACGAACGCTCTTTGCTCTTCTAGATCATGTCGCTACACAGATGAAGACTAAGAAGAGTCCATACACCTGAGGACTAATTGGCCCCTCCCGGTCCACAAGCTTTTCATGTTGGAGGGGTAGCCCAAAATGAGTTCCGGGATATCATCACAATGTTGGCCCATGCTATCATCAACCAAATAAACCAAGGGGCCCAAGCTCCTTATGCTTCAACTCCGGCTACAAGGGTGAGGGCTTTCACAACCCTCCAGAGTTTCATGGGTCCAAGGCGGAGGAAGATCCCCAATTGTTAATCGATGAGGTGTATAAGGTGCTATCTATCATGGGGGTAAATTTGGAGGAAAAGGCGGAATTAGCGACCTACCAATTCAAAGGTAGGCCCAAATTTAGTTTATCCAATAGAAATTGGAGAGGACAAATGATTATGACATTCCTTTTAAAGAGATTAAAGCAACCTTTCTCAACTGGTTCATTCCTATGGAGTTATGAGAGGCTAAGATGATGGAGTTTATGAACCTCAACCTAAGTTCCATGAGTGTGAGGGAGTATGCCCTCAAATTCAATAAGCTTTCCAAGTATGCTCCTCATTTGGTGGTGGACCCTTGATCAAGGATGAATAAGTTTATGTTGGGAATGTCCGATTTGGTTAATGAAGAGTGTCGTACCGCCATACTAGTGAGTAATGTGGACTTGTGTCTAGAATCATTACATATGCCAAACAACTTGAGGGGGAAAAACTTAGGAAGAGGAGGAGTGGCGAGTCCTAGAGGGCTCGATTTGAAGGTGGTTTCCAACGTTCTAAGGGTGGCTATTTTCCACATGGTCACAAGTTGCAAGGCCAAGGGTCCTCTAATGCTCTACACAAGAGGTTTGCTGATGATGGGGTGGCGAACTTAAGATTCCAAGGTGGTAGTGGTGGGATGACCCATCCTATGTGCCAAATGTGTGGGAGAAACCATGGTGGTTCATGTTTGAAAAATCTAATGCTTTCTTTTGTTGTAGTGAGCTGGGTCATAGGTTATTAGTTGTCCTCATGCTCAAAATAGGGTAAAGAAGGTTGTCCTTAAGGCCAAGGTCCTAATTCAGGTCAAAGGACAATGAGAGGCCAACAAGGGGGTGCTCGAAGGTAAAATAGGTTTTACGCTCTCCAAGGAAGGCATGGAGTGGATGAGGTGCCTGATGTTGTTACCGATATGTTAATGGTTTTTTATTATGACCCGTATGCTTTGATAGATCAAGGTGCCACTCTTTCTTTCATTACTCATTTTGTTGCCAGTAAGCTTCATGTGTGTCCCGAATTGTTCTGTGAACCTTATGAAATGTATACCCCCATTGGTGAGTCCATCATTGCTAAAAGAGTATATAGAGATTATCCTATGTTCATATTGCATAAAGTCTTGCCTTGTGATTTTGTTGAACTTTATATGGTAAAATTTTATATTGTTGTTGGGATGAATTGGTTACATGCATATCATGCTTCCATTGATTGTAGAACCCGTCAGGTTAGATTCCAATTCCCTGATGAGTCCGCCCTTAAGTGGGAAAGTCGTAATATGGTGGTCAAGGGTAGATTAATTTCTTGTCTTAAGGCCCAAAAGTTAATTTCAAAGGGTTGCATTTACCATCTTGTAAGGGCTAGGGATGTTGAGTCTAAAGTCCCTCCTATTGAGTCAGTTTCGGTGGTCAATGAATTTCTTGATGTCTTTCCTGATGAGGAAAAACGACCCAAAAAATTGCCCGAATATGTGCCTCGAAAGTGCCCTGAATCATAATTTCCATATAATCTAAAAATTCATTTGTTATTTTTGAAAAGGAAACTTCATATTCTTGTTTAGGGGTCAAATTGAGTTGGAAATGGGTCTAACCCAAACTTTAGAGCAACCATATCATAATTCAAAAATCGCAAAAATGCAATTTAGGAGGGTCAACTTTGAAGGGGCATATCTCCTAGCACACACAAAGTTAGGTGGCCTACGAACTATCAAATTATATGTATTTGAATTATATTTCCAAGACACTTGGCGTCAACTCATTTCGAGTTTGTATGAAAGAGTTATGCCTATTTTCGTGGAACTCATTTATGCAGAAATGCAATTCTAGTGAGCAATCCATTTTGGTCCTATTTTCTCTTGATTTCGGTTCAAGACTTCTATTTCTTGGGCCTAAGGGTTCCCACACTTGAAAACACATGACTTATCCTTATTTCACCCTTATGTCATCCTAAACATTCCCAAAACTCACCAAAACACTTAGCCAAATATTTATCCCAAATTCAAGTCCCAAAACTCAAGACCAATCTTAAGGATTTCATCAAGGATTTCACTCAAGCTTCAAGCCCCCATTAAAGACTTCTTCAAGGTTTCTCCAAAAGCTAGGTATATGGTGTTAAACTATTGGGTCCTTCCACCAATGGTTCCTAAGCCTACATTTTACTAATATTGCATGATTTAAAGTTAATTTTACATGTGGATCTTGTATATTGAGAAATTTACTGCACAGTGATTTTAGTTCATGAAAGTATGGTTGTTTTAGCATGTTTTAAGCTCTAAATCTTGGATCTAATTTTGTATTTGATGAGGGGTTTTGATGTGAATTTCTTGGGAGTGTTTCAAGGTTTTATTGCATGATTTCATCTCTAAATTGCATGGTATTTTACCCCCATTACACATCCCCACGGTGTTTAATAAATTGTTTAGTTATGGTTTCTTAAGGAAATGAAGGCCCAAAGCATGACATATGATATGAATGATGTCATCATGATTACAAGAGCTTATGTATATGATATAATTGACTGTCTGATGATGAAATGAGCTAAGGCATATGATGAACTCTGTATAAAGCATTGCATTAGACCATGCCTGATCTGGGGGGACAAGACCTCGGGGTACTAAGGGAAGGGTTTGTACTTCTCTACCTAGTGATGGGATAGTATCATCACTAATCTTGATGGGGGTTTATACTCATAAACCATGATGGGGTTCGTACTGATCCACTTATGTGATGAGGTGGCATTATCACTAATCAAGATGAGGATTCGTACTCATCCACCTAAGTGATGGTGCGACATCATCACTAACCCCAAGGGGTTTATACCTTGGAAATCTAGCTTGGTCTCTTCTACACATATGATATTCTATATGAGCATGGATTACTTAAGCATGTTTTACTTATGCATTAATCATGCATGCCATATTATTTTATTATGCTTATTGCCTATCGTTATGCATTTTGGATTGTGATGCTTATCCCTTGCTGCATCGTATCCCACATACTTACTACATTCAAATATACTAACACATACTTTTGCCTACATGATATCACCATGTAGGGACCGGAGCTCCGATTGATTTTTCTTGTTGCTAGATTGTTCAAGTTAGCCTTTAGTGAGTCCTTCATTCTGAGTACAAGGACTATTCTCTCACATTACGTATTAAGATTCTCTTTACTTTATCGCATACTTATGACTATAAGGGTGAGCCTGATTGTATGTATTGGCCCTCGCCATTATCCATATAGTAGAGGTGTTATTGGACAAAGCTATATATTTATGCTATGAGTTAATTCTATTATCTCTTGAGTTATGTTTTGACGAGTTCTCCCTTAGTCCCTTTTGCCCTTAATTTCATTCTTCATATGTCATTTAATTGTTTTCGCGACCAAGGATGTGTAATGATATGCTATGAGGCTTGTTTGGAGTTCCTTTGGGTTCCCCATTCGCCAGTCACGTCTGGCATTAGGCTTGGGTCATGACATGAGCCTCCTGGTGTTCTTCCCTACAAGGAAATATACTTTGGTATAGACGTATTCCCAATACACATCCCATTTCCATTTCCCCTTACTGTATGGCCTTGCAGAGTTGAAGGATCAATTGAGGAATTCATTGGAGAGGGGTTTCATAAAGCCAATCAAGTCACCTTGGGGTGCAGCAGTGTTGTGTCATGACCTAAGTCTATTGCCTTGATGTGACACGACGAATGAGGACCCGAAGGGAACCACAAACAAGCCTCTTAGCATATTAATCACATATTCTTTTTCATAGAAGCAAAACAAGTAACAACAAGAAATATAATAAAAGGGAAGCGGGATTAAGGAAGTCTTGATAATCACAAAAGCAATAACGATTCAAGCTCATAGCATAAATACATCATAATATCCAACAACACCTCTAACTTGGAATGGAGCATGGGCCAAGACACTTCTCGATCTCACCCTCATAATAATAAGTATTCATCATAAGAAGGAGTCTCAACATAACATGAAACAAATATGTATTGTCCTCAGAATGAGGACTCGCTAAAGCTTTCTCCGAGAATCGAACTAGTCGCGTGGAGGAGGATCATCAAAAGGAGCTCTGGTTCCTACATGGTAATGTCACATAGGCATAGAGTATATGTTAGCAAATTTAAATGTACTAAGTATGTGAGATGCAATGTAACAAAGACATAAGCCAATATATTTAA
Organism: Solanum ossicruentum; assembly: GCA_025774065.1. Classification (NCBI taxonomy): domain Eukaryota; kingdom Viridiplantae; phylum Streptophyta; class Magnoliopsida; order Solanales; family Solanaceae; genus Solanum; species Solanum ossicruentum. The sequence goes on along the minus strand of JAOTQR010001295.1, from coordinate 9,257 downwards.
CATGCATTATCATAAGCAATGGATATATATAATCTCAACATGACATCCATGATCAATGCTTGTAATAAAATATGCTTGTAAAACCTTCAACTTACATAGAACATAATAAATGTGTGGGAATAGGCCTTAACCAACATAAACCAAGCAAGCTACTACTTGGAATCCAACCTATGTCATCCCCTTAGCAAGGTGATCGAGGCATGTAAGTCCCTCGACAAGGTGATCGAGGCATTTCACCCCCTCGACAAGGTGATCGACTAATGTCACCCTCTCGACAAGGTGTGCTTTGCTTGCCATGGTAGCCATACAATGCATAATCTGAGGCATTTCACCCGCTCATCAAGGTGATTGAGGCATGTAACTTCCTTGACAAGATATCATATAACTAGATGGATCAAATAGAAAGCCATAAGAGAGAGCATGTATAATCTTATGGTGGCACATAGTTTAGAGACAAAGACTTTATATAAGGACCCCTTGAGTCAAGTCCCCATCTTAAACCTCAATTGGTGCTAAGTAAAATCCCACAGAATACTTGAAATAGTCATACTTTAATCATAGCATGAATAACTTGTAAGAGACATCATGACATGACTTGAGTAGCTCATAAACATGCTTGACCTCTAATAGTAAGTGTAACTTAAACATGAGAGTAGATAATAATCATACATGATCCCTTACTTTAACATGACTAGCTCACAAGAGGTGAAAATCTTGAAATAGGGCTTAACTTGATACTTGCAACATCATTGATATTGTTCATGAATTCAATACATACTTGAAAGTCCTTAATCATCATAAAGTCACTTGACTTGTAAATCATGTAATAGATCATCAGTAACTTGAGAATTTGTGTCATGTTATTTTATCAAACACATGGTGGGTTCATGATACTTGTTCGAAATCTGCAATTCAAGAGAGAAATAATATGAGTAAACTCAACACAAATCAACCCACCAATATCTAGTAAACCCCATATGTAGGGTATCTTTAAATCCATCACCAAAAGCTCTTAATAGTTCATAGTTTCATAGCTCAAAACATGCATAGTCTAAATAGACAAAAGCAATCCATGGAACATGCTTGAAATAGAAATTCAATCATAATCAATCAATACTTGTCAAAACACTAACATGATTTATGTTCATATTTCATAATAAGAGATACTCATAGTTAAACATGCAATTTCTTATAAAAGGAGAAGGTTAGGCTCCATGCATGAAAGGACCTATGTATGAAGGCCCACATACCTTAAACCTTGAATTCTTTGAGTTGAACTTGAAGTAGTCTTAGAGCTGGAAATGAGTCCCTGAGTTCCAAAATTGAGTTAAAATCCCTAGATTTGAATGAGAGAATTGATAGAGTCTTAGAGAGGTTTGAGAGAGGGTTTGTGAGTGATAGAGCTGAAAAATGGCTAAATCTCACATTTAAGTGTGCATGGAGCTATGACCCCAAAGCCTTTGGCCGAAATAGAAATACTAAGGAAAATAATACATTGGTCGTCGCCACTAGCGCAATACAGACCAGAAGTGGAGTGCAAAATACACTGCTCCATGCTCTTGGTGCATTGCGGCCAGGGCATGGATAGCAACTGGAATTCGAAAATTAGCAAAAGTTAGTTTTCTCTATGGGTACTCCAAAATCAGGGTTATACTTATTTCCCACACAATTTTTTCCTCTGATCGAGAATACGAAGTCAGATTTTTTAAATCATGCACGGATGTTGAGCTATATAGAAATTATGATTATGGGGTATTTCGGAGCACATATGGGGCGTTTCATGTTGTTTGTAAAGAAAAAGGATGGTTCCCTTAGAATGTGCATTGATTATTAATAATTTAATAGTCTCTATATAGAACAACTACCCTCTACCAAGGATTAATGATCTTTTCGATCAACTACAAAAGGATAGACATTTTTTTAAGATTGATCTTTGATCCTGATACCACAAAGTGATGGTAAGGGAGTGTGAGTCTACTTATTCCCTTTGTTCGACCCTAACCTTTGTTAGGTTTTATTTCTTAACAAGGACCACTTTATCCTCTTAAAAGGAGGAGTAATTTGGGGGACATCACTCAGCATGTGATAATCTCTGCACCATGGCCGTGATATATACAACAGACACGTAAAAGATGCCGACATGTGCAGCCTATGATGACATGGGGCATTGTGTAGGGACAAAAGTAGTGAGCCCCGTCTCCTCGTCTATTCGGGTTGTGGGGGCCTATCCTCATTAGCAGCAGTGGTGGTGGCAGTGGTGTGTGAAACCTTAGGTAGTGGTAGTAGGGTAAACATCTCAGGCATAAGATCAGGCTGGTGTTATGCTTATCACAGTGCCACCAAGTTCTCTTCGACCTTGATCAGGCTAGCATCCAAAGTATGCTGGGCCTCAATTAGCGAGTCGAGTTAGTGTAGGCTCTCCAGCCATGATTCTAAAAAGAGCCTGTATATCAAGCATGGAAAAGGGATGGAGGCGGACCTATTTAGGGTGACCTCGTGAATCTGCTCGAGAATGAGGTGAGCCTAATCAATCTCATAACCAACTAAGATGCTGGCAACTAGCAATGCACGCTCTGGCATTAAGGTATCAACAAGTGTCGGCCAAATGTGTGATTTGACAACTGCTCGAGCCAAATGCGTGATTTGACAACCGCCCACTAAAACATGACGGGGAAACTCTATGAAGCCTTAACCATATGCTTCGAGTGAGTGGTGACACATGCAAGTTCGAACCCTCCTCATCAATATAACCAGCACTCATCTCATCAAGCTGTCTCTGTGCTCTAGATCTCTTATCACCAGTGGGTCTCTCGTCTACTCCACTCTATAGTTGAACTCCCAGATGTGGATCTGGGAGAAAGGAACTACATCCCAAATAGCATGCAACGGATTGTGGTCTCCGAAATTTCCACCCGTCGGCCGCTCACTCTAGTCTTGGTCAGTTTGGCTAAGCGAGAGGCTTCTCTCCCTTGGGAAGAGTACTTTCAATAGTGTCTGTATATGATGGATAAAACTCCCTCACCATGGTTGGGGAGTTTCTCTCAAATGATTGGGTAAGCCATTGGAGCCACTGGAGCCCGTATTTGATTATCGTGTGCTGGAGACCGAGGACACTCTCGAGGCTATCTACAATTACTCGGGGCTCCTTATGGATGGAGTGGGCTGGCTTGCCCCACTCTATATTCTGCACATCCTCCATGTAAATATCACGTATGCCCTTGACAACCACCAGGTACTAAGAGCATCTGGTGGAGATGGTGATGATCGAGGTACTATGGAGGACTCCATCTCCGATGCATCACCGGAGACTGACTTAAAGCTAGACTCCTCTTTGGATGGAGTCATCTAAACATAGGTGCTCCTATCATCATCTCCCTCATCAGACTGGGAAGTGAGGCCAACAAGAGCCTGAGTCTGCCCAACTCTGGCAACATCTCTCATCTGAGGTCTAGCAGCCTCCGAGTCTGAATGGACGCCAAGGTCCTCAAGTGAACCACTCAGTGCGGGGGTATGCTCATCCTCTGAGGGCTCATCTCTGAGCCTCCTCTATCGGGCCCTGATCTCATCTTGTTTTTCTTTCGGGGCCATATTACTTGAAACATGAACAATTAAGCACGTATGTTGTAAAAGGGTCTACGAAAGCACTTCCACGAGCCGTAGTGGAACTATGAGTCATAGAAGACTCTCATAAAATAGTGGTTACATAAATTTATATTCACTAAAAATGTCTACGAGACCAGGTATGACTCGTAGAATCTTTTATGATTCACAGACTATGTCGTAGAGAATTATATTGTCTATTTTAATTTTAGGCTGGGATCCATGAAACCTTTCTATGAATCGTAAAATGATCTACGACTCATAAAAGGTCTAGTCTGATGGGTACTAAGAAGCTTCAAGTTTCTGGAATCTCGTACGAGTGGCAATTACGGCTCGTGGAATGGTCCATGGGCTGTAAAAGCCACTCGTAGGCTAGAAAACTCAGTCATATAAGTTTCTAAGTCCATCACAATGGACCGCATACTACTTTTTCAAAATTATTCTAATATCATCGAAGCAACATGTACACACCCACATGATTTTCACACAACAACCAATAACCAATCATGCTAGTCAACACATGTGCCCCATCGAAAATAATTAGGCATGCTTCCCTAACCCTTTCGACCCCGTATGAATGACTTATCATCAAAATTATGGACCCATGCTATCACACACCGAATATTACACATACAATCAATTCAATAGCATTGTAAGTGATTACATGGGCCCCAATGAAACATTAATCAAACATGGACAAAGGCGACTGTACCACATTCTGGTTCTACATACATATTCAAACATGGGCAACCATAATTTGAGTATTTTGACATAAGGGTTCGTGTCTATAATAGCAATTCCCGATAATATTTTCAATTCGACCATACAAATATAGGTAAATTAAAGGTCTTTGGTTAACAAAAGACTTACCAATTTATGTGATTATATTGCAGAAGATGAAGGAGGTGATGGGACACTAAACTGTAGGTCGCCAAAAATTCTTCTTGAAAAATGGATGGTAGTCATCGTCAGTGATCGGATATTGTTGGGTGGGGTATGGCTAGGTACTTTTTGTAAATTAACCCTGAAATGGGTTAAAAATAATTTGACCTCATTAGTTATACTTTGACTGGGTCAATTGAAATCTGATGGTCCTTAACTCTACGAAACACCGATTATGGGCCGTAGAGCTGTTTTACAACTCATGAACTATGCTTTCATAGTACATCCAAACCCTAGTTTTCAGAATTGGGTTTGAGGGATTAGTCTACGAATTGTAAACTAATATACGATGCATAGAGTTGGTTGTAGAGAACTCAACACATAGTAAAAGTTCAGAAAACTTACCTGGGTTCTATAGGTCGCATTCACGACCTGTAGTTGTATCTATGGATCATAAAGTTGGCTCATGGACTAGAGTGCACACCCTTTTACTCACTAGAAATGTCTAGGAGAGGTTATATGGGTCATAAAGTGATATACGACCCCTAGAACCAATTGTAGAGGCACTTCCTAATGCCCTTCTCAGCCAAAAGTGGCTGACGTAGCCACATACTTGCACATTATTCATGGAACACACAATTACATTATATGCAAGCAGCCCAATGTCCAAGATTCCAACAAAAATACAAGAAAATAAACAACCTATGAGTCAAAAAATGAAAAATAAAGCTACAACTATAACTATTACATCAAAAATCATGGGTTGCCTCCCAAGTAGTGACTGATTTATTGTTGGGGCACGACTTGGACAACTTGATTACTAAGACTTCACCAATTGCCCAAACTTCATTCCTCTAATCATCTGGCCTCTTCATAGACTGACAGATATTGAAGACAACATCTTCATCATTCAATCTTAACATGAATTAACTGGCTTCTATATCCATTAGTGCTCGACCAATGATGAGGAATTGTCTTCCCAAAATGATTGGAATATCAAAGTCAGCTTCGCAATCTAGAATCACAAAGTCTTCAGGGAATATGCAGTTTTTAACTTTGATCGGCATATCATAGAGTATCCCCACAGGCTTCTTCACTATAGGATCACCCATCAACAACTGCATGCTCATCGAAATAGGGGCTCCCGATCCTAGATTCTTCAAGACCTCAAGGGGCATCAAATTTATGCTGGCACCTAGATCACATAGTATCCTTATGAACTCCACATCTCCAATGGGATAAGGTATGGTAAAAGCACCAAGATCTTCTCGCTCCTTATAGAGTGTAGAAGAAGGTTAGTAAGGTTGCATAAGTTTAGGAATTGCCTAAGGTAGGGGTATGGTTTATCCAGTTTGTTATGTTTCTAGGATGAGGGGATGTGTTGGTGACCCTTGTGCACTCACGCTACAATGTTGAATCTATTGGGGGAGATCCTGGCCTATGGTGCACTTTTTCGTAACCAGATCCTTCATGTACTTTGCATACCCTGGAATCTTCTCCAATGCCTCAACGAGAGGAATGTTGATAGAGAGCTATTTCGACATGGAGACAAAGTTCTTCAATTTACCTTCCTCCTCCTTTTGTTAGATCATTTGAGGGAAAGGAGGAGGAGTCTTAGGAATGGGCTTCAACTTCTGTGGCATATCAACAACTTCATTCACCCTATCCTTGCCACGATCATCTGCAATATCCACATCCTTGGTCATAACTGTCTCCTCTCGAGTATTATCCTCATCAACTAGCATGGGAGGAACACTGATACTCTTGCCACCATGATTAGTAACCGCAATGCACTTCCCTTCATTCTTAGGATTCTGAACTATGTTATTAGGCAATGTACCCTTGTTACACTGATTGAACTGAGTTGACCGATGGCCAAACTTTATCAAGATGTTTGATAGTAATAAAATGAGACTCAATTTTTTAGTTAATGCTGGAAATTCTCACATTTTATTCCCTAAGAGTCTTATCTTGTGGCTTTGCTTTCTTTAACAGGCGATCAAATATCTTCCTAATTCTTCAGCTATATGCACCCACATCATAATTATGTGGTGACACATAGGGACTATTTCTGTAAACATCTTTGCGACCATAATCTGCTTCTCTATCTTGGCCCCTATTCCGATCATAGTATCCTCCAGTTTTTCCTGAAAGCTCTATCTCTGTTGAAGTTTTTACCTTGCTTACCTTGACCTTGGCGCTAATAAGCCAGATAAAACCTTTGGGCATTGGTCCAAAAACCCCCCGTCTGGTCAGCAATATAATAAGTACCCTCCTCATAGTAAGGCAGATCATACATAGGTGCACGTGGAGGCTAATCAACTATCGCATTGACTCGCTCTGGATTTTTCTCCATCAAAAGCTCCATGCCTGTGCGGATTTGGGTAAGCTCTCGCATAATTTCTTCGTTTATCTTAGCTTGCTCCGAACAAACCCTAACAACACACAAACTTTTGGTAGATGCTATGTCCCTCTGCCCCTATGTGATAATATGCAAAGCATAGATGACACCAACATGACTGGCATGTACCCCTCAAGACTATTCACAAGTCAAGCTAAAGATCTCCAAGACCTACAAGCAATGTTCATGAACAAGGGAGCATTAAAGGAGCTTGAGGGTCACCAAAGAAAGGCTAGATCAAACAAGAAATAAAGGGAAAAAGGAACAAAGATAGATGGATATGTGGATTAAATTTGAACCATTGAAATAATGGGCATCAATGGACTAAAACCCTCACCTCTGGATTGATTTCAACAATTCAAATCAAACCCTAGAAGGAAAAATTGAAGAAAATTAAGAACTACAAATGGGAAACCTTCAATTAACCAAGCAAACAAGTCAACTAACAATCTAAGAGTTCACCCTAATTACTCATTAATTACTCACTAAGAAGAGACTATAATTTGTGAATTCAATAATTCAACATAGTCTTAAGTCTTCCAAATGATAAAATAAGGCTATTTATACTAAGTAAATAAAATAAGACATTTTCTTTACAATTTCACCCTTAATGAGTAACGACCTTGTTTGGTTGCCTTCTTTTCAAATCCTTAAATTCAAGTAATAGTTGTTTGCATACATGGCTTCTTTTCTTCTTTCTCCTCACCTTGATAGACCTTCCACACATTGTAAGCCTTTCTTTGGTGACCCTCAAGCTCCATTAGTGCTTCCTTGTTCATGAACTTTGCTTTTAGGCCTTGGAGATCGTTAGCTTGACTCCTTCAGAATGGATTTGAGGGATACATGCCACTCATATTGGTGTCATCTATGCTTTGCATGCTATGAACCTCCCCTTCTTGAAACAGATTCGTCCTGGAATCTAAAGATTAACCTATAACACAAGGAGATAAATCACTAACATTGAAAACATTATGAACTTTATACTCACTTGGAAAGTCAATCATGTAGTCATTGTGATTGATTCTCTTGAGTATATTGAAACGTCCATCCCCTCATTGGCTTAGCTTTGCTTTTCCAACATGCGGAAACCTATCTACCCACACCCAATAATTTGGGTTTAAGATCACTTCATTTCTCCCCCAATCCTTTTGAATAGTGACCTTAGAATTGTTCTTTTAATTGGCCTATTTAACCTTGGCATGAATGCTCATCATCTCTTTTGCCTTTTCCTCTGTATCGAGGCTCAATAAAATATTACTAGATAATGGAGACATGGTTAGTAGAAACAAAGGTTTAAAGCATAACATGCCTCAAATGGTGATATTCCAATAGAGAAATCGAAAGACCGATTATATGCAAATTCAATCAAGGGTAAACTGTTTTCCCAAGTAGCCAGTCCCTCTAATCATGCACGAAAGCACGTTTCCAAGAGTCCTATTGACTACTTCAATTGTTCGAGGGACTCCATGCATTTTAAGAAGATTGATGACAAAAGAAAATCTATCCACTATCACAAATATGCTATTATGTCCTCTTCTAGTCCTAGGAAGGCCCAACACAAAATCCATAGACATGTCCATCCATGGGCCACTAGGAGTAAGGAGAGAGGTATACTTTCCTTGGGGAATCATTCTAGAAGTCAAGGTAGTCACCAACATAAGCCTTCTTGATTCAGCATTCATTATCACATTTTCCTTGTCTTGCTTATAATATTCATGCAAAAGAGAAGAAATAATACTAGGCATAATGCTAGTATTTTGGTTAGCATGCAATAAAAGAAGGGTGTTGACAAGGCATTTGGAACTTCCACCATCCCTCTTTGCCTCCGCCACCTTTATTTTCTCCTGAAGCTCGTTCATAGCCTAATAATCCTCACTCATATGGTATGGATTGGCTAGTGCAAGAAAATACTTTCTACATTCAGTCACCAAAGTGTACTTGTTGTATTTTCCATGGTTCACAACATCTCTATCAAATTTCCATGGTCTCGCTAGCAAGACATGACATGCAAACATGGGTACAACATTACAAGTCTATTCTTCATTGTACTTACCACACTAAACCAAATGCTTGCTTGATTGAGTACCCTCATTTCTCCACTCTCATCGAGCCATTATAGCTTGTAAAGGTTGGGATGTTTTGTTGTTGGAATTCCCATACGTTCCACCAAAGAACGACTCACCACATTAGTGCAACATCCCCTATCAATGATTAAAGAACACACTTTATCTTTAACTTTTCACCTAGTATGAAATAGAGACTTCCTTTGATCAAGCTCTCCTTTTGCAAGGTCTCCTATAATTCTTCTCACAACACATGAAAGATTGGAATTCACCTTCAAGTCTTCATCATTATCAAGTAAAGATTTTCCTTT
>JAOTQR010001274.1:0-19121 GCA_025774065.1 Solanum ossicruentum | reverse complement strand
AAAGCACCTATGGCATTGCAAGTGAATTGTTGGGCTCTCATGTTTGTTGTATTATCGGGAAAATGAGGAGTTCTTTCTTGATACTTGAATGTGATGGTTTAATGAGCTATTTTCATGACTCCTACCAAAAATATTATGTCTTAAGTTATGGACATTCTATAAATCTACCGAAAAGGCCATGCCGTAAGGTAGAATGACTCATGGTTCCTACCGAAAAGATTATATCGTAAGGTAAGGACATTCTATAACACCTACCAAAAAGGCCATGCCGTAAGGTATAATTCATCGTTCCTACCAAAAAGATTATATCATAAAGTAGGATAACTCATGATTCCTACCTAAAAGATTATATCGTAAATTAGAGGACATCTTATACTGCCTACCAAAAAGACTATGCTATAAGGTAGGGGTATTGGTAACACTCTCCGAAAAGGTTATACCGTAAGGTGAGTGGGTGGCTATGTGGCTTACCTCAAGCATGTTGGTGTATGGTTCGAGCATATATATATTCCATATTAATTTTACATTCCTAGATTATGATTAAGCATGTTTTACCTCAAGCATTGATCATGCATGCCATATTGTCATTATACTTCCCATTGCTTATGTAAATGCATTTTGACTATGTTGCCTATCTCTTGTTGTATTGCATCCTGTATACTTAGTAAATTTAAATATACTAACGCATACTCTATTTACCATGTATTAACCAGGGCTCCTCATGATTATTGTCACAACCTAAGCCTAGGACCTAGACATGACCGTCGAATGGGGAATTCGAAGGAACCCCAAATAATCCTTATAGCATATCATTATACATCCTTGGTCGCGAAACCAATTAAATAACATTTGAAGAATGGAGATAAGGGCAAAAGGGAATAAGGGAGAACTTGTTATAACATAAGGTTAAGAGATAACAGAGTCAACTCATAGCATAAATACATAGCTTTGTCCAACAACACCTCTATTACATAGATAATGGTAATGGCCAAGACATATAACCAGGCTCACCCTCATAGTCATAAGTATACAATAAAGTTAAGATAATCTTAATACATAGACTAAGAGAATAGTCCTTGTCCCGGGAATGGAGGACTCACCAAGGATAACTTGAACAATCCATCTAGCCACAAGTAGAATCAATAGGATCTCTTGTCCCTACATGGTGATATCATGTAGACAAGAGTGTGTGTTAGTACGTTTGAATGTACTAAGTATGTGGGATGTAATTAAACAATAAACAAGCTTCATAATCAAAATACATACATTAGACAATAGGCATAATATAGCAATATGACATGTATGATCGATGTATAAGTAAAACATGCTAGGATAAATCATGCTTATATAAGATACCATATGTGTAGAAGAGACCAAGTGAACTACTCCCCAACTCCAACACATACCATTCCTTGAATGTGATTGAGGCTTGATACCCCCTCAACAAGGCATCCGAGGCTTGACACCCCCTTAACAAGGTGATTGAGACTTGGCACCCTCTCAATAAGGTGGTTGAAGCTTGGTACCCCCTCAACAAGGCAATCGAGACTTGACACCCTATCGTCAAGGTGATTGAGACTTGGCGCCCTCTCAACAAGGTGAATGAGACTTGGCACCCTCTCAACAAGGTGATTGAGGCTTGGTAGCCCCTCAAGAAGGCAATCAACTTGCAACATCATAGCTATTTTTCATGAATTCAACACATGCACAACGTACTATCATCATCATAAAGTCACCATATACCTATATTTCCTCTCATCATTATGCATCATGTGCATATCATTATTTCATCATCATTCCATCGTCATTTCATCATCATATAATCATCATAACACTATTTAACTCATAAGACATGCATTGGACCTTCAATTTCTCAAGAAACCCTAGCCGGACATTTTTATATCATGATTTAATCAAAATTTCTTGAAAACACTTGGCGGGTTGAGTGTAAAAGAGCATGCAATTTAGAGATGAAATCATATAGGAAAATCAGTGGTAAAACCTTTAACCAACACCTTGCAATACCCCCAAGACATTCACATCAAAACCCCTCATCAATTCCAACATTAGATCCAAGTTTTGAAGCTCAAAACATGCTAAAACAACTATACTTTCATGAACTAAAATCACTGTGCAGTAAATTTCTCAATATACAAGAACCACATGTAAAATCAATTTTAAATCATGCAATATTAATTAAAAGAGGGTTTAAGCACCATTGGTGGAAGGACCCAATGGTTCAACACTACATACCTTAGCTTTTGTGAAGTTCTTGAAGAGGACTTTAATGGAGATTTGAAGCTTGAGTGATATCCTTGAATAAATCCTTGAGATTGTTCTTAAGTTTGAAACTTGAAATTAGGGTTAGAAATGAGTCTAAGTGTTTAAGAGGATATTTGGGAATATTAAGAATGATATGAGGGTGAAATAAAGCTAAGTATATGTAAAAATATGTATGAGAACCCTTGGGACCAAGACTTGAAAGTCTTGGACTGAAAAAAAAAAAAACAGCGCCAAAATAACATAGGTCCACATAGCCGAGGCGACGCGAATGCTCACTGAAAATCTGCATTTATGCACAAATGAGGTTTACGAAAATGGGCGTAAATCTTTCATCCAAACTCGGAATGAGGTGAAACAAAGTGCGTTCGAAAGATAATTCAAAGTGCTCAAAGTTGGTAGGTCATGGGACACTCAATTATTTGTGTACTAAGAGATATGCTCCTTCAACGTGGACCCTCCTAAATAGCATCCTTTGCGATCTTTTGGATTTTGATACGGTTGCTCTAGAATTTGGGTTAGACTCATTTCCCACTCAATTTGACCCCCTAAATAAGAATATGAAGTCAGATTTTGAAATAACGCATAGATTTTTAGATATATAGAAAACAAGATTCCGATCACTTCCGAGACACGTTTTCGAACACCTTTTGGGGTCGTTTCAATATCTTCCCCTTGGGAACATTCATCCCCGGATGTAGAAGAGATGTACAAAAAAAGAATAATCATGAACAAATCAGCCCCAACAAGAATGCAACATTACGTTTAAAATAGCATTTTCAAAATCTCAACATAAGCTTAAAATCATCATAAACTTGCCAACTTAAACATGAATGCATATGAATGACATAGGAGCTGAAATTTAAGACTTAAAATCATAAAATAGACTTCTTGTGTTATCATAAGCTTGAATTGAATGAAAGAGATACTGATATTGCTCCTCCATGCCCGCTCCAGCTCCCCGAGAGACACATTCGAATAAATGACTCTTCCCAAAGGGCCTTGAAGGACATTACATCATTATTAATAAACTTCTCCACTCATCCATCCAACCCCCCACCGGGACCTTCTCTTAAGCCAACTTACCCTCCTTAACAACCACAACCTCAAAGTGTTCTATAACACTAGAGTCATCAAGACATCACATCCACTTAGAAGCATGAAGAACCGGACGACCAATATCTACACCCATAGGCGATTCCCAAACTTATGCAATCTTTCCAACCTTCTCTATACTCTATAAGGACTCACAATCCTCAACTCAATTGTCAACCTTAAACTCATCTAACCCACTTGGTACCATGGACCACCATCTCCCCTTTGGGAACTCCCACTCTATCATCTTCTCACCCAAAAATTCCAATCCTAATGAGACAGAATCAAGGCCTTGCCTAATCTAGACCTCTTAACCCAAAAAGATTTGGAACCATTAAGAATTCTACACCACCATACTCAACTTCCCTCAACTTAACTTCCAATCTAACCACCGATCGATCCTACTCGTCTCCTTCTTTCCACCACTGTCCTCACATGCTAGGCTACCTAGAGCACCGACCACAATATGAGCCTTACCAAAAAAAGCAATACACACTTATACCATAATCCCTAATGAGTTCTAACAACCTTTTTGCTATCCTCAACTCACTCCTATCATATTAACCAATCCCCCAAATGCTTCACAAGCTCTAAATAAATCAATACCTCATCACTATTACCACCACAAACATACCAAGGTAGGGCTTTAAGACCATATTCTAAAGACACATAATCATAACCAATGTATAAATCAACCGACCAACTCCACCGATACCAATAATGCTCACTTGGGGACAAAGCTCAACAAAAGATCAATCTTAGTGAAGCGACTAACCCTTTGTAATTGACCACATAGACCAAACATCCTATTAAAACCTTATGGGTTCTACACTTATTCTAAACATGCTATGCAAGTAGCCCAAACTATTCGAAGACCCCCAAACACCACAAGCTAAGTCGTCATCCCACAAGAATACTTATAATATGCATGTACATACTTTCAAAAAGGCTATAGTCATTTTTTCCCAAATCATTTCAATGCACAATTGGGCTTATAAGCGTAACACCATTCATAATAATTCATACTTATGCTCAAATGCCAAAATCATAATTTCATAGTCATAATACTCATGCATAGGAATAGTCCATTCATATATAAAATGGTGCGAGCACCCAAAATGCTTAAAGGGAAAAACCAAAAACATATATGTGATCACAATATTGTCATAACCAATCTTTTATCAAAATCATATCATAAACTGAAATTGGGTCTACCCATAACATAATATTTTCAAAATAATCCATGTACATGAACGCATATGCTACGAACAATGAGGTAATGATATAGGTAATTAAGACTCCATTTAAAATCAAAATTTATATTACGAAGTTGAAGTTAAAACATAATTAATATCATATTAAATCCATAGTGTAATCTCTCACGCATATTCAAAATGGAATATGCATACTTATAGCTTCATAAACCAAAGTAAATCCCCATATAACAATTTACGTCACAATAAAATCATCAAATAAACACTATCCATGCATCAATAGAATTTTAAGAATCATAATATTCAAATCCAAAATTACAATAAGTGAAAATCCATGTAGGTTTTCTTGAAAATAAATTTTTGAAAAGGACTTAACTTCATACCTGCATAATCATAGATAATTTTATGAATTCATAACATACTTGATAGCCTATATTCATCATGAAGTTACTTGACTTCCAAAACATGCACATATCTTGAGAATTCTTAACTTAGCATTTCATCAAACACTTGGTGGGCAAATATGAGGACATGTTGAAATCATGCAAAATGCAAGAGTATATATAATGAAATAGTGAAATCAATGCATCTTAAAATCATGTAAATCAGCCCACCAACATCTTGGTAAAACCCTATCATGGGTAACTTGTAAATTATATCAAAACTTCATAATAGTTCATAGATTTCATAGCTTGAATCATGTAAAGTCTCAATAGAAAGATTAGCTCATAATAGAAGTTCAAAATAGATACTCATGCATAATCAACAATTTTTGACAAAATCCCAACATATTTCATAATACTAGATACCCATAAGAAATACATTTTTAAATCATGCGATTTTCATAAAAAGGAAATTGGGCTTCATGGGTGAAAGGAACCTATGAATGAAACCCATATACACATGAATCCTACTAGCACCAAGGGATAACACAAGAAATAGTAACTCTCGGACCTGTTAAATCACCCTACTCAAAACATCGGTCACAACATGGCCTTACCTAGGCTCAACTAAGTCATAGGAGCAATAATAGAAGAGAATCTACTCACAATCCCCGGCAATAGCCCAATAACCCTAGGGGCTTCTAATATCCGGTGAAGTCAAAGGTCTAGGCTACTCTCTAATCACCTTCGTCTTACTAAACTCCACCTTAATACCATCACTCGACACCACACAACCTAGGAAGGCAACCTTTTACCCCCAAAATTCCCATCTCACCCACTTAGCACCCAACCTTCTTCCTTGAACTCGTAGTACTACCCTCAAATGATTCACATGCACTACCTCATTAGGGAACGAATCACATTATCATTACCAAAACCACCATAAACCTATTAGGGCAAGGACTATAGATCTTACTCATGAGACTTATAGGCATAACAGGTGTGCTAGTCAACCAAAAGACACTACCCTAACTTCAAACATCGAAAAGGGACATTCAAGGCCTCATCTATCACCAATGACAAATCTATAAACAAGCAACTTAGATTCAACACCTCCAATTCTCATAAGATGAAAAATACAACCCCTTAGAGACCAATTGTACCTTAAATCAAGAATGGACCTACCTCCCTTGCTGCCATTTGACAACCTCCCACTCAAAGACAGATTTATTTGGGAGTTGGATTCTAACTCTACGAGTCCCACCACCCATGGAGCCACAACATGTATGAAACTATTCCATCCCAAGTACAACATCAAAATCCACCACATCAATTCCAACAAGCCACAAAGCAAGACCTAATGCAACACAAACCCGAATCAACACCTATGAACTTTCTAGCAACAATATACCCAAGCAAAAGAATAGACACCAAAGATTCGGACAACCACTTGGGCACATAAGAATCCCCCACTATCAACCAAAAGAATAGAGAAGAAATAGTGAAACTCAGATCCATCAAAATCAAAATCTTTTACTTACTTTCTTTCGCCTTCCTCCTTGAAGCGGCATGATCAACTAAAAGAGCAAAGAATATTTGTTAGAGGAGAAAGCCCTATCTCGCTTCTAAATCATGACATAGACCATGAAGAAGGGAAACATTTCCTAATACGTCTCATAACGTCCTACTCATAGTTGTGGTGCACAATACAACTATGAATAAGACTCTAGTCGACACAGTGTGTTGAACTTCGAGGATCTATCCACCTAGTGCTCTAATACTATTTTTTTCATGACCCAAGCCTAGGGCCTAGACATGATCGAAGAATGGAGAACCCGAAGGAACCCCAAACATAGCATATCATTACACATCCTCGGTAGCGAAACCAATGAAATGACATTTGAAGAATGGAAATAAGGGCAAAAAGGACTAAGGTACAACTTGTCATAACATAAAGTCAAGAGATAATAGAGTTAACTCATAGCATAAAGACATAGCTTTGTCCAACAACACCTCTATTACATAGATAATGGCGGGGGTAAAGACATACAACCGAGCTCACCCTCATAATCATAAGTATATAATAAAGTTAAGAGAATCATAATACATAGTGTAAGAGAATAGTCCTTGTCCTCGGAATTGAGGACTCACCAAGGCTAACTTGAACAATCCATCTAGCCACACGAGGAAACAAATAAGAGCTCCGGTCCCTACATAGTGATATCTTGTAGGCAAGAGTATACGTTAGTACATTTGAATGTACTAAGTATGTGGGATGCAATGCAACAACAAACAAGTTTCATAATCAAAATGCATACATTAGACAACAGACATAGTATAGCAATATGACATTTATGATCGATGCATAAGTAAAACATGCTAGGATAAATCATGCTTATACAAGATATAATATGTGTAGAAGAGCCCAAGTGAACTACTTCCCAACTCCAACGCACACCATTCCTTGAATGGTGATTGAAGCTTGATACCCCCTCAACAAGGCATCCAAGGCTTGACACCCTCTCGACAAAGGTGATTGAGACTTGGCACCCTCTCAACAAGGTGGTTGACGCTTGGTACCCCCTTAACAAGGCAACTGAGTCTTGACACCCCCTTGTCAAGGTGATTGAGAGTTGATACCCTTTCAACAAGGTGATTGAGACTTGACACCCTCTCAACAAGGTGATTGAGGCTTGGTATCCCCTCAACAAGGCAATCAATTTGCAATATCATAACTATTTTTCATGAATTCAACACATGTACAACATACTTTCATCATCATAAAGTCATCATATAACTACATTTCCTCTCATCATTATACATCATGTGCATACCATTGTGTCATTATCATTCCATCATCATATAATCATCATAACACTGTTAAACTCATAATACATGCATTGAACCTTCAATTCCTCAAGAAACCTTAGCCAGACATTTTACCAAATACTTGGCGGGTGTGTAATAGGTGTAAAAGAGCATGAAATTTAGAGATGAAATCATGAAGGAAAATCATTGGTAAAACCTTTAATCAACACCTTGCAACACCCTAAAGACACTCACATCAAAACCCCTCATCAATTCCAACATTAGATCCAAGATTTGAAGCTTAAAACATGCTAAAACAACCATATTTTCATGAACTAAAATCACTGTGCAGTAAATTTCTTAATATACAAGACCCACATGTAAAATCAACTTTAAATCATGCAATATTAATTAAAAGAGGATTTAGGCATTATGGGTGGAAAGACCCAATGATTCAACACCACATACCTTGCTTTTGTGAAGTTCTTGAAGAAGACTTTAATGGAGATTTGATGTTTGAGTGAGATCGTTGAAGAAATCTTTGAGATTAGTCTTGAGTTTGAGACTTGACTTTAGGGTTAGAAATGAGTCTACGTGTTTGAGAGGATATTGGGGAATATTGAGGATGATATCAGGGTGAAATAAGGCTAAGTATAGGTAAAAGTACGTATGGGAACCCTTGGGCCCAAGACTTGAAAGTCTTGGACCAAAACAAAAAAAACAAGGCCAAAATAACACAGGTCCACATCGCGGAGGCGATGCGGATGCTCACTGGAAATCTGCATTTTCTGCACAAATGAGTTTTACAAAAATTGGCTTAAATCCTTCATCTGAACTCTGAATAAGGTGAAACAAAGTGATTTGGAAAGCTAATTTGAAGGATTTTAAGTTGGTAGGTCATAGGCCACTCAATTCGTTTTATGCTAAGAGATTTGTCCCTTCAAAGTGGACTCTCTTAAATAGCATTCTTGGCGATTTTAGGATTTTGATACGGTTGCTCTAAATTTTGGGTTAGACCCATTTTTCACTCCATTTGACCCCCTAAACAAGCATATGAAGTCATATTTTTGAAATAATGAATGAATTTTTAGATATATGGAAAACAAGATTTCGGTCACTTCCAAGGCACGTTTTCGGGCACTTTTGGGGTCGTTTTAATTATCCTCCTCGTGGATAGTTTGGACATATTGAAGATAAGTTATTAGTGAGTCCTCAAGTTTGGGGACACTAGCATTGCAATCTTACTCTTGTTATCTCTTTATGTTGAACTTTGATACTAAGAGGGTGAGCCCGAAAAGTGTCTTGAGCCCCGCCCAATATATGCTAGAGCTATTGTTGGACAAGCAGTGTAATTATGCTTTGAGCTTTGAATCATTATGATTTTTGCTATTAAAGACTTCCCTTAGTCCCTTATCCTCATATACACTCTCTTTGTGTTGTTTATTTTGCTTTCGCGACCAAGGATGTGTGTATGATATGCTAAGAAGCTTGTTTAGGATTGCTTTGAAGTCCTATTCGTCATGTCACATCTAGACACTAGGCTTGAGTTATGACAAACTTGGTATTAGAGTACTAGGTTATTAATGGTCCGCGGAAGTCTAACACACTATGTCAACCAGAGTCTTATTTTATTCATTATTGTGAAGCACGCCACAACTATGAATAGGAGGCTATGAGACATTATAGGAAATGTTTGACTTCTTCATGGTCTATATAATGCCTTAGTTGTAAAGTAAATCTTTCCCCTAATAAATGTTCTTTGCTCTTCTAGTTGTTGATCATGCCGCTACAAAGATGACGGCCAAGGAGGGCCCATGCACCCGCGAGACAACTGGTTAACCCCGCTTCTCAAGCTCCTCAAGATGGAGGGGCTACCAAAGTTGAGTTTTAGAATACTATTACTATGTTGGCACATGTAATGACCAACCAAATTCATCAAGCGGCCCAAGATCCTAATGCTCGTACTTTGGCCTCAAGGGTAAGGGATTTTCGATGATGAACCACCAGAGTTTCATGGGTCTAAAGTGGATGAGGATCCTCAAGATTTCATTTATGAGGTATATAAAGTGTATCTGTTATGGGGGTTAGATCAGAGGAAAAGCAGAGTTGGCAGCCTATCAACTCAAGGTGATAACCCATATTTGGTTCACCCAATGGAAGGTAGAGAAGGGGAACAATAATGTGATCATTTGGGAAGAGTTTAAGGAGACATTTCTCAACCAATTCTTCCCTCTTGAGCTAAGAGAGGCCAAAATGATGGAATTCATGAATTTAAAGCAAATGTCGATGAGTGTGAGGGAGTATGCCCTCAAGTTCAACCAACTCTCCAAATATTCTCCACAATTAGTGGCCAAACCAAGGTCTAGGATGAACATTTGTGATAGGTGTATCCGATTTGGTGAATGAGGAGTGTCATGCCGCTATTTTGATTAGTGATATGGATTTGTCCCGCCTTATTACTTATGCCAAACAACTAGAGGGAGAAAAGCTTAGGAAGAAAAGAAGTGGGGAGTCGAAGAGGGCTCGGTTAGAGGGTGACCGCTTCCAAGAAGGTATCGAGTTTCAAGGCCAAGGATCTTTTAGTGCTCCAAATAAGAGGGTTGCTAAGGATAGGGCACCTAACTCAAGGATCCAATGGGGTGATGATGGGGTAACCTATCTTAGATGCCCAAAATGTGGGAGGAATCATAGTGGCACATGTTGGAGGAACACGACTGCATGCTTTGGGTGTGGTGATATGGGCTCAAAAGAAAGATAAAGATGGCCAACCACAAGTGCAAGGTGGTCGTAGTGATCAAGAGGCTCAAGGTTGCCAAGGGGGTGCTGCACGACATACTAAGTTCTATACTCTTCAAGGGAGTCAAGGAGAGGATGATGTACTCAGTGTTGCTATCGGTATGTTGAGGTTTCCTTTGACTTTGAGGTGTATGCATTGATAGTTCTGGGTGACACTATTTCTTTCATTAATTCTTTT
The DNA here is from genome assembly GCA_025774065.1 of Solanum ossicruentum. Taxonomy (NCBI): domain Eukaryota; kingdom Viridiplantae; phylum Streptophyta; class Magnoliopsida; order Solanales; family Solanaceae; genus Solanum; species Solanum ossicruentum. The sequence continues at coordinate 8,367 of JAOTQR010001274.1, read as the reverse complement.
TTGTTGCTAGTATGCTTCATGTACGTCCCAAATTATTAGGTGAACTTTTTGGTGTCTACCCCCCCTCCATTGGTAAGTCTAGTGTTGCTGGAAAAGTCCATAGAAATTGTCTCGTGGTCATATTCTATTAAGTCTTGCCTTGTGATTTTGTTGAATTAGATATGGTTGACTTTGATATCATTCTAGGAATGGATTGGTTACATGCATATTGTGGATCCATTGATTGTAGAACCCGTAGAGTTTGATTCCACTTCCCTAATGAACCGGTCCTTGAGTAGGGGATTGTAAGGTGGTATTGGAGGGGTAAGTTCATTTCTTGTCTTAAGGTGCAATAAGGACTATGCTTATCTCTTGTAAGAATAGGCATATTGACCCTAATGTTCTTCCTATTAAGTTGATTCCGGTGGTCAATGAGTTCTTGATGTCCTTTCCGATAATTTATATTTGGGGTAGTGCCTTTTGGTTTGGCTAGTGCACCGGCTATGTCTATAGGTCTCATGAATAGGGTCTTTAAACCCTACATTGATATGTTTATGGTGGCCTTTAGTGATGGTATGATGGTTCATTTTCGGAGGTGGGGAATACCTTGTGAATCATTTGAGCACGATGTTGTGAATTTTGAGGAATAAGAGGTCGCTTGCTAATTATAGAAAGTGGGAATCTTTGGGTAGCAAAAAGATGGTTGGAGAAGTACACCGGTTAACTAGGTTATGAATGAGGTTGGGTGAAGTTGAGAATAGAGGTTTTGTCCCAAGGGGAAGTTGAGAATAGAGACTTCCCTTAGTCCCTTAGCCTTATTTATACTCTCTTGATGTTGTTTATTTTTCTTCCGCAACCAATGGTGTGTGTATGATATGTTAAGAGGCTTTTTCTGAGATTCTTTCGGGTTTCCTATTCGCCGTGTCACGTCTAGGCCTAGGCTTGGGTTGTAACATGAAAAGATGTCTAAAACTGGCCAGTGAATTGGGCTTCTCTATATGAGATAATAGATAAGGGAACTCCATGCAATCTAACAATCTCCCTTATGTATGACGGGGCATAATCCTCTGCAATGTCAATTGCTGTGACTGCTAGGAAATGGGTTGAATTAATCATCCTGTCAACTATTACCTAAGTCAAATCATGCTATCTGTGGGACCAGGATAAACTAGTGATGAAGTCCATGTTGATCATCTCCCATTTCCACTCTGGAATCTCAAAATTCTGAGCCACTCCACATGTTCTTTGGTTCCCAACTTTAACTTGTTGATAATTTGGGCACTTGGAAATGAACTCAGTAATATCTGTCTTTATTCCACTGCACCAGTAGACTTTCCTCAAGTCATGGTACATTTTGATAGACCCTAGGCGAATGGAATATATTGAGCTATGAGCCTTTGCTAATCCTCTCTCGAACCTCATCAACATTTGGAACACACAATCTACCTTGATATCTCAATACTCCATCTCTCCCTTTGACAAAATTCATAACTTTTTTCTTATGCACATTCTCCTTCAACTGTAATAAAATAAGATCTTGGTCCTGTTTCTCCATCTCCACCCCCTGAGATCATGTAGACCCATTATGCACATGAACTCCTCCTTCGCCAGACTCATCTAGTTGAACTCCCAATTGTGCCAGTCTATGAGCCTCTTTGGCTAACTTTCTCTTTTCTCCTATACGTAGGTGGTTCTCCCCATGGACAACCTGCTAAGAGCATCAGCAACCATGTTAGCTTTACCTGGGTGATAGAGGATGATCATGTTATAGTCTTTGAGCAACTTAAGCCACCTCCTCTGCCTTAAGTTAAGCTCTTTCTAGGTGAAGACGTATTGCAGGCTCTTGTGGTCTGTAAATACATCAACATAGGCTCCGTACAAGTAGTGGCACCATAGATTGAGAGCAAATACCACTGCTGCCAACTCCAAATCATGACTAAGAATGTTCTTCTCATACACCTTAAGCTAGCTGGAAGCATAGGCAACAACCTTTCCTCTCTGCATCAACACATATCCCAATCCTACCCTCGAAGCATCACAGTATATAACAAATCCATCTATTCTATTAGGTAAGGTCAACGTTAGTGCGGTAGTTAATCTTGGTTTCAACTCTTGGAAGCTTTTCTCACACTTTTCAAATCATTGAAACTTGACCTTCTTCTGAGTCAATTTGGTCGACGACGTGGATATGGAGAAAATCCTTTAACAAATCTTCGATAATAGCTATCTAATCCCAAAAAGCTCCTTATATGAGTCGGCGAAGTTGGTCTTGGCTAGTTCTTGACCTCCTCAATCCTTTAGATGTCCACTCAAATTCTATCCCCTGAAATTATATGGCCTAAGAAAGCCATCAATTTAAGCCAAAACTCACACTTAGAAAACTTTGCATATACCTCATTATCTCTGAGCATCTGCTAGGCGATCTTGACGTGATTGGTATGTTCCTCCTCAACTCTTGAATACACCAAAATATTATCAATAAATACAATCACAAACATATCAAGATATTGTTTGAATACTCTATTCTTCAGGACCATAAAGGCTACGGGTGCATTTGTCAACCCAAAAGACATTACCAAGAATTCAAAATGACCATATTAAGTTCAAAAAGACGTCTTTGGAATGTCACATTCTCTCACTTTCAACTGATGATAGCCTGATCTGAGGTCTATCTTAGAGAAAACAATAGCCCCTGAAATTGGTCAAACAAATCATCAATCCTCGAAAGGGATTGCTTATTCTCGATGGTTATTCAATTGATGGTAATTATGGTACATCCGAAGATAACCATCCTTCTTTCACACGAATAAGACTGGACCACCCCATAGAGAGGCACTCAGCCTTATGAATCCTTTCTCTAACAAATCTCTCAACTGCTCCTTCAACTCCATAGGAGCCATTTTATATGGCGGGATAGAAATAGGTTGGGTGTCAAAATGAACATTAATTCTGAAGTTGATCTCCCTATCAGAAGGAACTCCAGGCAGATCTTCAGGAAACTCACTCATAATCGGGACATATTTAAGAGAAAGGGGCTCAACTTCATCAGACTTAACTCGCACAAGGTGGTAGATACATCCCTTTGAGATTAGTTTTTTGGCCTTGATGTAAGAAATAAACATACCTTTCGATGCAATAGACTCTATTTTCCACTTAATAACAGGCTCATTCGGAAAATGGAATTTGACAGCCCAAGTTTAATAATCAACAGAGGCATACAAGACATAAAGCTAATCTATACCAAGGATCACATCGAAATCAACCATCTCCAACTCAATCAAATCTACAAGAGTATCCTTATGACAGATGGACACCACACAACTCTATAGACTCTCTCAGATTGAACGGACTCACCAATAGCAGTAGAAACATAAAATGGCTCAAGAAAACACTTAGGAAGAATCTCAAATTTACTCACCACATATGCCATAAAAAATGAACAAGTAGCATCTGGATCAAGTAAAGCATAGTAAGGAAAGGGAAAGTCTCGAAGCATACCCGTCACGACCTCTAGTCCAACCTTCTGATCTTTTCGAATTCCCATTGCATACAAATGGTTTGTCCCACCGCCTATCCCTGGTGCAATACCTCTTTGATTACCCCTAGTTGGTGGTGGTGCGGTAGAAGTCTGAGCCTTATTGCCTCACACCGGACACTCCCTCTAAAAGTGACCCAGTTGTCCATACTTGTAGCAAGCATCCCTCCATCCCTCCATTCTTCCAAATGCATCCTGCCACATTTTCCAAAAGGTGGCTCCATTTAGAGCCAAGGGTCGTACTAGCTTGAGACTGTGCATCCTGCGCCTTAAAGTTCAACTAACCTTAGGACCTGTGGCTCGAGTTTTGGTACACTAGCTGAAAGTGGTGCATATTTTGGAAATAGGACTTATCCCTTACTCTGCTTGCTTTGACTGGGCTTAGGCCTTGCTGATCTGGCCTCTTACTCAAATGCTCCTCTCTATCTTTCTTCTTCTCTTGCTCAGTTTACTGGGCATAGACTATCATTCTAGAGATATCCATGCCTGGAATCAGTAATTCCGCCTTGCACTCTTTCTTTACTTGCCTGCCCAAACCAGATACAAACTTCCTCATCTTCGACCTTATATTCGAACCTGGATAGCTGGATGAATTTCAGGCTATACTTTTTAACAGACATCTCCTCTTGTTTCAGATTCACAAAATCCTCGACCTTTACCTCTCTCAACTCCTGAGGGAAGAAGTGATTGAGGAAAGCACTCTCAAACTCATCCTAGGTAGCGGGCTCAACATCCTCGCCTCTACTTTCTTCCCATTGATTGTACCACACATTAGCCATATCCTTGAGCTAATAGGTAGCGAGCTAAACTCCCTTGGTCTCAGTTGCATGCATAGTCTTTAGCACCTACAACATGTTATCAATGAAGTTCTAAGGGTCTTCATCAACCTTAGACCCAGTGTAGACAAGTGGGTTCATGCTCAAAAAGTCTCTCAGTCTAGAGGTAGCCATTGGCTCACGAGAGCTAGAACTAGGGGTTTGTGAACCCTAATTCCTACTCTAGGCAGCTACCGACTGGGTGAGCATAACAATAGCTCCTCTAAAGTCATCCTCAGTAGTAGGAGCAGATGGAGCAGTAGGTGTCATAGGAACACCAGTAGTCCTGGTCGGTCGACTTCGGCCCCTCGTTTCCATTTGAGGAGGCACCGTTGAAGTAGGGTTCAGAGCAGTGCTGGCTGAGGCATTCATCTAGGTCTCAGTACATCTATGAGGCATGGTCTATAATCATGTAACACACGAGTTAGAAAAGAATTTTGAGTTGTCAACTCTATCACACGAACTCAAATCACAAGAAAGGGTAATAGTCCTAATGTCCTATACCCTTCTACTTATGAAGTGTGGTACACAACACACTCTTAAACAAGACTCTACTTGACATGACTTCATAGACTCCCTAGGACTCTTGAACTTTGCACTTTGATACCAAGTTTATCACGCCCCGGGAGGGCACCCTTAGCGTGGCCGACACTCATAGACTATTGCTAGCGTTCAAGCAAACCACTTGGCCTCATCGTCACATTAACTTGACAGTGGAGAAAAGAACTCAGAATGTAAAGACATCATATGCAAGTAGGGAAATAGAATGCATAACTCAGTCATGTCATGGTTTATAAATGAAAATAAGCTTTGATGTATCATTACTCAATACTCTTTACTTAAGGTCTATGAAGAATCTACTTATCAATCTAGATGGTTCCATGACAAGCCATGGACACCCAAAATCAAGAAAAGAAAGCACTCAATAAAAGTAAGAATATAAAAGAGGCTTCTCCGAAATGCAAGGAAAGCTCACCAACTCAAATATGTATAGATCTAGACTTCAATGGTGGGCGTGCTAAAGACCTCTGTCACCTGTATCTGCATTATAAAATGATACAGGACCAAATGGATGTCAATATGTGAAATATACTGGCATGTAAATAGCTTAAGAAAAGTAAAGCTCGACTCAACAACTCATGCTCAAAACAATTTATGCAAGATTAGAGTAAATTATGCTTCAAAAGTAAGCTGAGTAGGAATAGATTCATTTAAAACCTCATGCTCAATCAATATTACTTGGGAGTTTCTCTTAATTGACATCCTTATCCCACCATCTTTAATTAGATGATGCACAGCGAATCAGCATTGTTGCCACGCCCGCCCATAACTTGCCATAGAAAAGGGAGATCAACTCTCTCATGGTTCTAAGGTAAATGTCCACTTACGGGAAAAAAGTCGTCAGACTAGCTGTAACAACTATCCTACGCTGGCAACGTAGTTTTGTGGATTAAAGTAGAAGTGTACTTACTCCTCACTCGGTACTCGATACTCCTCCCAAGACTAAATCATGTTCAATTCATCAATCAACTCAATCCTCAATACTCAGTCAATCAACTCAATGCTCAATGCTCAATTAATCAACTCAAATCTCAATGCTCAATTCAATTCAATTTCTCATCATCTCAATCAATAAATGTAAGAAATCAAACTCAACTCAAACTCAATGGTCATTTAGACTCACTCAGTTTACTCATTATGTAATGCAAACAAGATATTCATTTGTAACAATATATGTGACTCAATGAAACATGCTCTCATACTCAATCATGCTCAAATTACTCCACTCTAAATTCTTAATTTACATCAACTCAAAACATTCAATGATATGAATAGAATATCATAAAAATCACATGATTTAGGATTCATGCTATCAAGTATGAAGTGCATGTGTAAATCTCATATCAATACTCATACAATATAGTAATTATCTCATGTAATAAAAGAGGGCCTCATGAATGAATGGAAGGATTTGGTATTAAGATACTAGAATTTCTCAAAATCTCAACTCTTCTCAGATCTTGACTCAAGATTATGGAAAAGGGCATGTGAAGAAAGGAATTTCATACTTTGGTGAGCCTTACGTACCCGAGGATGAGGAAGCAATCAAATCTCAAGCAATCCTTGCTCTTGAATTGAAAAACCCTAACTTCTTCCTTCTTCTCCAAAGCTCTCAAGAACACCTAAGTGTGGAGAATGCGAAATAATGTCCTTAGGGTTTATTTTAGGGTCTCATCCAAGTATAAAAATGTCTAGGGTTTACTGGGATAGATAGGAAAATGGACAAAAATATCCCTCATTAGATTTGTTGATTGGGTCTACGAGACCCCTTCTACGAGTCATAGTGTAATCTACGATTCGTAGACACCTGTGGTAGACTGAAGGACAAAAAATTCTGAGTTGCTAGAAATTGATACAAGACCTCCTTTTATGAGTCGTAGTCCATTATATGAGTCGTAAGTGACCTCTCGTGTATAAGGAAACCTGAAGTTGGATTCACTAGAATTTGGTACGAAACCTTATCTTATGAGTCATAATATGGTTTACGAGTTATAAACTCCTTCTCGTTGAAAGATGAACCTGCAATCTGAAACACTAAAATTCCATACAAAACCCTAGTCTACGAGTTGTAACCCTCTCTCGTAAATTACTTCTCTAGTTTTCCAAAGTCATTTTCTAAGTAACCCTTTGCACATACTCAATCAGATCGGATAGAAAGAAGTTAAGGGGTGTTACATAGACTCTGGTGCTGTTCATACTTTTATGGTCTTGAAAATCATAAAAGAATATAGACTGAAAATGATGAATTGTCCAACAAAATAAAGGCTGTCAACTCTGTTGCATAACCAGGCTATGGCATGGCAATAAATGTGCCTCTGAAAATTAGGCACTAGTCTGGTTTGCATACTTTGACAGTGTAACTACTTGATGACTTTAATATTCTTCTAGGAATTGACTTCATGGTGAAGTTAAAGGTTTCCCCATTTCCTCATTTAGATGGTCTGATGATTATGGGTGAGAAGGACCCCAGATTTGTGAAGGGAATCAATTTGATTGCTGAAAAGGATAAGAAGAACAAGGAAATTGTAGCTTTACTATCGGCTATTGGTTTCGAGAAGGGCTTGAAGAGAGGTAAACCTGCATATCTTGCTGCTTTGGTGGAAGTGAAGCCTGATGTGTAAATGAAAGTTCATGATGATATTGCCAAGTTGCTTAATGAAGGACATGATGCCTCCGAAGCTGCCTAAAGAGTTGCCTCTAAGGAAGGAAATTGACCACATGATTGACTTAATTCCTAGATCGTGCCGCTGGCATGACTTTCTTACCCGCATTTCCTTATTGGAGTTGGTTAAACTAAGGAAGCAAATGTCTGAGTTGCTTAATGCTGTGATGATTAGGGGTGGCAATTTCAATTCATATAAGGTAAAAGAAATCCATTTTACCCATATTTATTTTAATGGTTCACTTATATTTTCTAAATGGGTAAATATGGGTTGATCTATTTTAAGAGTTCATACAAATATGGTCAAAATGAATAAAATATGGATATTCATATATACCCATAGATCCTCCAACTCATAATAAAATATTCTTAATTGCTTTAAAAAAATTTGTGTGCATGAATTTTTTTTATGTTTCTGAAGAAAATTTGATTTTGGGCATAAAAATCGAAAAATCAAAAAATTGAACCAAACCAAATTAATTTGATTTTCGATTCAATGTCCGGTGGGGGTGGGAGACAATTTTTTTAAATCTTTTATTGGGGCGAAATAAATACTGAAAAATCAAAAAATCGAACTAAACCAAACTAATTCGATTTTTCAGTTTGCTGACGAAGTCGAGAGGAATTTTTTTATTTTTTATTGGGGCAGGCATAAATACCGGAAAATCAAAAAATCGAACCATATCAAACTAATTCGGTTTTTCTGTTCTGTGTCGAGGTGGGGTTGGGGGAGCAAAAAAAATTAACTTTTTTTATTGGGATGGGCATAAATACCGAAAAATCAAAAAATTGAACCAAACCGAGTTAATTCAGTT
>JAOTQR010001245.1:0-19125 GCA_025774065.1 Solanum ossicruentum | reverse complement strand
TATATATATATATATGTGTGTGTGTGTGTATGTGTGTGTGTGTGTGTGTGTGTGTGTATGTGTGTGTGTGTGTATATATATATATATATCAATATTTATTTTTTAAATACCAAATACCATTCCGAATACCAAAAAAGAATTATAAGTCATACCAAATAATTGTTGAACACTTTTGATACAAAATTATCTATCCATATTTTAAAAATATGAATAGTTTGACAAAAATGCTTGTTATGCCGAAAAATGGCTTTTTGAAAAGAAAATTAAAATTTCAAAAATTAAAAATCATTTTTAAACTTAATTAATTTAAGAAAAAATCAATTTTCGAAATTCGAAAGAAAAACAGAGTCGCCACCTAATTTTGTGGATAATTAGGAAACCATTAAATATTTTTAAAAGACCTAATAGAAAAATCTTTTAAAATCCAAAGAACAGGTTCGGGTTCACATTTCCACTTCGAGAAGATTTTACTCACTCGAAATGGCCGCTAAATGCGGTTATCCGGCGATTAAGTGATTTGACTAACTTTTGACTTGACAACAATTGACTGATTTTGAAAGATTTTGACTCAACTTGAAAAGATTTTGATTAGACTAGAAACATTTGACTAAACTTGAAAAATTGACCAAATTTGAAAATCGAACTAACATGGCAGAATTACATTTTTTATTTTATTCTATTTTTTTATCCTTTTAAATTTTCTTTTTATTACTTAAAAAATGCAAAAATCCTTTTAAAAGAAAATAACATAAATGGTTTCGACATCGTAGGGGAATCTAATTAGATTGAAACCAATGTAACAAATAATGTTAGTATATACACAAATAGCAAATATTCGCAAATGATAAATAAAAGAAGGAATTTAAAGAAAGAATTGGGCTTGGCAAACCCAAATGACGACTTGTTCTAGCTACTCATGTTTGGGCTTGCTGAACTGCTGCTTCTCGAGTTATGAATAACAACTTCCTTTCTTGAGAATGAGACTGACTAGAGGAAGGGGGAAGTTCGAGCCTCCATGGCCCAAGGAATGCAAAATGAAGAGTCCGAAAGTGGCTCGGAGCATTGTTCATGCAACGAAATAAAATAAGGATTAGTATCGACCAATATTTATAGGAAAAACCAAACTAAGAGACTTAATAAACTTAAGGTTTAAACTCCAATAGCAAACCAAGAAAACTAGTAAACAGATTAATGTAGCAACAACTCAACTCAATTCAAGCTAATTCAAGCGCTAAACCCGACCACAAGGAGAACTCAATGGAGTACAAATAGAGATAAATTTAACTAGAACTATATTGGCGACCAAGATGGATTCAATTTCAAGATGTTAGAACCAAAAGAAAACTTGAATGCCTAAAAATCTTAATCTTTACACCTTAACCAGTTGACAGAACACCAGTCCATAGTTAAGCAAGTTGATACCTCAAACTATTTTCAGTAAAAACAAAAGTGAAGCAAATAGAGGTTGTAAACAGTCAGATTTATAACAGGGGAGGCGCAATAACATACAGGGCCGTGATAGCCTAGACATTTATCAGCTCCAATACAATGAGGTGAACTGAGACGTGATTAATGATGCATAAACAAGAAGAAGACAACAAACGAGCGAGCTTTGAACTGGAAGAAGAAAATAAAATAAAACGACCAACAACAACTCAAGACGTTGATGTACTTAAAATCATACACCTGTAACAAGGAAAATAAACAACAGAGAGCTTAAAAATGAGTCACAACTTGGGTGAACCCACAGTTCAAACAGACCACAATGCTAAAATCAAACCAAATAATATTTTTACCATAGTTAATAGCAATAGATCAAATGCTAGATTATCGAATGAAACTATCTTCGACCTTTGAAAATGTTGGTTTTAAACCAGATTTCAGAAGTATTTCCTCACGTATTGAAGCAAAAGGATACTAGTTGTTATAACAAGGAAGATAAAACAAAGACATGTAAAATACTGCCATTTAAGCCCCAAAAACCAGAGAAAACAAGGGTGAAACTGCAACGAAATGACACAGGCAGCTATCAAAATTGAGTTTACATGGCATTCAAAACGAGGATAAAGCCAACCTAACTCTTATAACTTAAAATCTAGATTTGAGCTCGAACGAACTTCATCTATTAACCAGGTTAATCATTACTTCAGTAGCATCATAGCAATTTCAAATCAAATTCCATACCACATCGACAACAACCAAATATTCATCAGAACCACAACAATAACTTCATCACAACGGGACATTTCCAGTCAAGACAAACAAAATGCAAATGTGATGACTTCAACAATTTTAACCACAATCTCTGAAGCTCAACATGAGGGAGAGGATTGAGTATTACCTTTTTCGGGGCAGCGAACTGGGAACGACGAGCTTGGCAAGACGCTTACACCACTGCGAATCGAATTTCGGACCGACTGACTTCGAGACTGTTCTGGTTTCTAGCTTTCGAGTTTTGATTTCAAATTCATTTTTTTGTTCTTTTTGAATTCCTATGGCTGAGTCATTGCCAGGAACCTTTGAATTTCAAAAATTCCCCTATCTTAGATTCTTCCCCTGCTTTCACACTATCGATGGCTGCCCCACAATGAGGAGAAGGGACTCAATTTATAGGGGACGATTAGAGTTTAAAATGAAAAAACGGATTGGATTTGGGGACTTTTGATTCGAAATTTGAATTTCGAATCTTGGAAATCAATATTTTCCACTTTACATCCGTCAATCGCGGATCAAAAGTTTTCTTAGAGGGACCGCCAGTGCGGAATATTGGGGTTGAATATCGAGTGCACGTGTGAAGGAGAGGAGAAGGACGTTGGGAGAGAAGGGATTCGATCGTTGGGTTTTCTGGGATTCCCTGGTTTTCTTTTTGTTTTCTGGTTTTAGTTTTTGGTTCTGATTTTAGGAAGAAGAACAAGGGAAAAGGGATTGGGGGCGCGTGTACCACACGCGCCCGGATTTAAACTACTTTTTTTTAGGAAAATAATTATTTTAAATTGTTAAAAATAAAAACAAGACCCGATGACTAAATTGATACTGTGGAGGGTAAAAATTGGGTGTTTTCAATGCTAGATCTGCCGCTAATTACTAACACCTACGAAAATGGTTGTTCAAAATTCTCATACAAGTACGAAAGTTGTACCATCTGTTTGTACTTCAAATCCTCTTTTTTGTGGCAAATTTATTTATGTTTTCCTCCATTCCCTACGAAGTAGATAAAGTTTTAATGAAATGAATGCTACATTTAACCAAATATTTAACGTGTCATGAAGGGTCTTAAGGACAACCCAAATGATAATATCAAGCAAGTGAATTATTTTTACCAAAAACACTTTTTGGTTCAAAGAGTAGAAAGAGACCGGTGAACCAAAGATATATACAGCAGATCTGTCACAAGAAGAGTTGAAGTCATATTAAAAATGATAAAGTAAGGACCATGCACTGAAAAATAACAGTGGAAAGGAACAAGTGCGAGAGATTTTTTTTCTTTTTTTGATTGAATATTAATAATGGGGGTGACACGTACGGTCCATCCAAATTAATTTGTTTAACTAATTCATAACGTAACCGCTAACATACGCTAAATTTTCAAATTAGAGCCTGAATTAGCTTGAATTTTAATACAATCTTTGTTTCAAAAGAATAACTATATTTTTTAGTGTATTTGAAAAAGAATGATATTCTTTTTTTTGACAATCTTTTGATTTCAACTTTTCACGTGGCATGTATAGTGTCACAAGATTAAATGATATTTTGATATATTTGACATAATTTTAATTTATGAAAAAAATTCTACTCTCCTTAACTTTGTGCTAAATCAAATAAGACTTTTTTTTTTAAACGTAGGAAATAACTTACATGAATTCCGTCATGTTAAGAGCTAACTACATCTTGCCCCTTTTTGTTTTTCAAATTACAAAGAGTCCCTTATTTTCTGAGAAAAGTCGGATACATAAGTCATCTTCCTATACATACTGATGGTTTTAATGTTGTTGCAGAAGAAAAATGAAAACTAATGGAAGATTTGATTACAATCCAAAATTAACGAAAAACAGTAGGGATTGAAAATTAAAGAAAAATCTGGTAGTTGAAACTTTGTTACATTTAAAAAAGGAAAAAACGTAAAGTCACAATACATAAAGTGGACCCTTAAAGTGGAATGAAATCTTAAGTTGGAACTCAAATTTTCAAAGTATACAAATGAACATTCTAACTTGTCCGTTCCTTAACATTTAAATACAAGGCACTGATATGGCAAAACATGTGTATTACACGCAAAAGGGGCGCATATGTGCAGTATTTGTGAACCTTTCAATGGTAAAAATAGCTTGATTTATCATTTTTACCCCTACTACATGCCTTTATATATACACCATTTACTTTTCAAATTAAAATACATTTTCTACTTCTTCTTCTATTAAAAATACACAAGCATTTGCCTCTCTATTTTTTTTACATGTTTTTTATTTTTGTCCTTTTTGATAGATAATGAATTCAAATTTTTTTTGTCATTGTGGAAAAAGAACTATAGTGAAGATTTCTTGGTCCGCAAATAATTCAGGTCATTGGTTTCTTGGATTAAAGATGGTCGAGTATGATATAACAATTTTTTTGTTTAAATTTTAATATTCAAGATTCAATTTTTATGGTTATTTTGTTGTTTGTAAACAGTTTGGGTGTAGATTTTTTAGGTTTTGCGAAATGGATTACACTGAACATGCTAGAATTGCTATTTCAGAATTACAGAAAAGACTAAAGAAGCATGATGAAGAAAAGGAATAGATAAGAAGGAACTATCGAGTTTTGTTAATCATTGTGATACTATGTTGGATTTATAAAGAGTTCTTTATGTAGTAATTATTAGTATGTTGATCTTTGAAATTATTTTGCTTGTAATGTAGTTGTATTTGTGGGACGACTACTTTTATCTCTTGTAAAATAATGCAAATTAATTTAACTCAACAAATGTTTAGCTTTAATTTTGAACAAGTTTGTCACACTTCAACAAGCATATATATCATGATCACAAAACAATTTGCACTTATGCTATACATGGATCAACATCACTTCAAAAATCATCAACTTAACATAGTTTAAGTACCATAATGGCATCAAAGCAATTGTGCAAGCAATCAAAAATATATAACTTGCTTATCAACATCATTGTTTTTGCCTTGTTTTTCACCATGAAAACACATAATCAATACTGTTGGAATCTTATGGAATCCACTTGGATTTGATTTGCAATTTTTTTCGCTGCGACATTAGTTGAAGTTGATTTTCAGTCATAGCATTCTTTCCTTTCCATTTCAAGCTAGGTGGTTTGAATCCAATGTCAACATTTGTTTGTGATGCATCCTTAATTGATCCACTTTCTTTCACTTGCTCTTTCAGGCTACATTATAAGTTTATATTATTTTTCAAGATAGACGAATAAAGATATCAAAGAATCATGAAAGAATATACTTACATTAATCACTTATCTTCTGGATTGTGTATCTGTGTATACACCAAATTCCATAGTTGTTGAATTTTTTCTTTCAGCTGAATTTGTAGCACCAATTGGTTGTTTCCTCTTATTTCCTATAATTTTTGAGGTTAACAAACACAAAGAAGTAGAATGTTGAGTGCTTGATTGTTGTGCAGTGGACCATGAAGTATGTCCAGTCGAATATTGAGTGCTTGATTGGCGTTTAGTGGACTGTAAAGACTGTCCAATTGAATGTGAAGGTTGAGTGGCATGTTAAGTGTTCTATGATGGTTGTGAAGGCTCTCCTATGAGTTGTGAAGGATGTGAAGTGGACTAGAAGGTTGTAGAGTGGCATGTTAATTAAGGAACAGAATCAGATTAAATAAATATCATAAAATGAGATAGAAATGTTGTTTCTTACCACTTTACAACCTCTTTTGTTATGCCCAACTTGATGGCATTTGGAACATAACATTTTGACTCCATTTTTTGATGCTTTCCCCTACTTCTTTTTTGTTGGTTCATCTTTATCTTTTCTTCTACATCTGGCTGGTCTTCCGGGCATTGACTTCAGTTCAGGGGGCTCAATTGATGGGTTGTTGGTTTCAGGCTGCATAACCATATTGGTTATAGGCTGTAAGAAATACTTATAAGCTCTCAGAAATGTATCTTTCTGTAATACTGGTCCACATAATCTTTTGATTCTTTACCCATGTGATACAAAGCACAAACTACATATTGACAAGGGATACACCTCAATTGCCACAGCCTACAGGTACAAGTCTGCTTAACTATGTCAACTACATGTCTATATTCTCATTTTTGTATCTTAAATCCTATGTCATGATTCCAATTCACCCTTAGCTTCCTACGAATTTCTTTTTTTTCCTCTAAAACTTGCCTTGCCATAGGTGAAATATCACTAGTCCAAGTACTTGCAAACTTATTCATATTCCCATGCGAATCCATTATTTTGTGTCTAATATCTTCAAGCATACTAATCATAGATTTGTGTCTAGGACCAACAATCCATGAACTAAATGTTTCACACATATTGTTTTCCACCACATCCTACTTGGATGTTTCACTAAATAAAGCTCTACACCAAAATTCTTTGGTATAGACAATCAAAGACTCAAATATTCTATCACCAAACTTTTCCAAATATGTAAACTCATCTTTTAATTTTACCTCAAAACTAGTTTTGGCACATCTCCAAAATACTTTTCTTCTCTCTTCACCTCTCCATTTCTTTTACCAGTTTTCCCAAATGTGTCTTGCACACATTCTTCTTTCAGCAAAAAGAAGTAACTCAGCAACAGCTGACTCAAGTCACTAGCAGTGTAATAGTCTAGATTAAAACGCAAGTGCAGCAGTAGCATTTTAGTGCAGGAATGTATTTTAGTCTGAAATAAAACAATAGTGCAGATCATATAGTTTAGAAAACACAAAACACTAGTACAGGTTAACAGAATTGAACAATGACAAAGTGAACAGTAAATCACTAGTGCAGCAGTAGCATTTTCATTCTGTTGTGCAGCAGTAGCATTTTCATTCTGTCAATTTTAATTCTGTTATGCTTAGTTTTCTCAAAAATGAGATGAAACTGAAAGCTGCAGTAGTAAAATACTAGTGCAGCAGTAGCATTTTAGTCATCTTCGAAAACATGTTATAGTTTAGAAATAAAATACTAGTGCAGATCAGTAGCATGACAGCCTTCTTGCCAAGATTTTTCTTCTATTCTTTTGCTCTCATTTTCTATAGAATTTTAGCATATCAATAGCATTTTAGTCTTATAGAATTATTTGTTTTACTATTAACTATTAACTACTACTCTCTATTAACTAGTACTACAGTTAAATCTGACACATTTTTAGTATTGTAGTTTAATGAGGCAAAAAAAGCATAATGGCTTACACATTGTCATTTTGGTAAAGAACAGAACAAGATACATATACACTTTATTTCTAAAGAACTCAGGAAATATAACTACAATGAGCTGAATCTATGATGCAAGTAGATCAAATTTACAAAAAGAAAAAAAAAATCCCAAAATGACAATTTCACAGATATGTAGGTCACTATGTACATTAACACATTAAAGAAGACCAAATGGTATTGAAAGTGAAGAATTTATGTTTGAAAAAATATGCACATTGTTCCAGCCTGTGATTGATTAACTATTGCTAGAATAACTATTGCCATTTTCACACCTTGAATTACTCAGAATAACTTCATGAGTTATTGGATTAAGAACTCACTACTACCAATAGATTTTGGACTACAAATGAGACATAATATTTTTAAATGAGAGAAAATGAGAAAGAATATTTTAAATGAAATGAAATGCGATAAAATAAACACCTTTTGCATATCAGACATGATTGTGTTATGTCATATCCATCACCAAGATGCAAATCTTCAATGAGATATCTTGAAACTCAACTTCAAGAGTATTTAGTTTCTTGATCCACCACTACCCAAGCTATTGGACACATTTGTTGGTTTCCGTTTCTTCCAACAGCCACCAATAACTCTCCTTTGCAAGCACCCTTCAAAAAACAACCATCTAGGCCTATAATCTTCCTACAAGCTTCTAACCATCCATTCTTCAATGCAGCAAAACACACATAGAAGTATTTAAACAAATGCTTACCAGAAACTATTTCATTGCCAGTTCTCACTTAAAAAAAAGTTTCAGGTTTTGAACTCTTGATCATATCAACATAGTCTAATAGTTTTGAAAACTCGAGCTTCCAATCACTCATAAACTTTGAACTTAGAAGTCTTGGACCAAACTAAAAAAATAGTACCCAAAATATACAGGGGCGCATCGCGGAGGCAACGCGAAAACCCCACTGGAAATCGCACTTTGGAATTTCATAATTGCTAATCTTTCGCTCTTAAATCGGGATTGGACCCTTTTTCACCTAATGTTGACCCTTGAACAAGAATATGAAGTCGAATTTTTGAAATAGCAAATGAATTTTGAGATATATGGAATTTAAAATTTTGGACATTCTGAGGCACATTTTCGGACACTTTTTGGGGTCGTTTCAATAGCTATTGATCCTATGTTATGTAAAGACTCTTTTCTTTGATTAGATGCTTATGACTATGAGGGTGAGCCTGGAAAGTTGTCTTGGCCCCCGCCCAATCTATGCTAGAGGTGTTGTTGGACAAGTTATGTATTTACACTTTGAGCTTTGATTCCTTTGATGATTTATCCTATGAAAGACTTCCCTTAGTCCCTTTATCCCTATTTTTATCCTCTTATTATTATTTAATTGCTTAAATGACCAAGGATGTGTACATAATATGCCAAATGACTTGTTTGGATCCCTTTAGGTTCCCACTCGCCGTGTCATGTCTAGGCTCTGGGCTTGGTTTGTGACAAACTTGGTATCAGAGCACTAGGTTGTTAATGGTCCTCGGCATCTAACATACCACATTGATTAGAGTCTTATTCATCGTTGTTAAGTGAACCACAACTATGAGTAAGAGACTATGAGACATTTTAAAAAATGTTTCCCTTCTTCTTGATCCATGTCGTGCTATAGAAATTAAGGTAAGGCTTTCCCCTAAAGAATGTTCTTTGCTATGCTAAATCATGCCTATCCCAAGAGGAAGGAGAGCTCATACACCCAAAGAACAACAAGCTCATGAAGAGTTCTGGGATGTTATTGTCATGCTAGCTCAAGCTATGACTAATCAAATCAACCAAGGGACCCAAGCCCTTCATGCTCCTACTCTGGCATCTAAGGTAAGGGATTTCATGAGGATGGACCCACCAGAGTTTCATGGGTCTAAACTGGATGAGGACCCTCAAGAATTCATTAATGAGGCATACAAAGTGTTGTCCATCATAGGTGTTAGATCGGAGGAGAAAGCGGAGTTGGCGGCCTACCAACTCAGAGGGGTGTCCCAAATATAGTTTACTCAATGGAAGGAGGAGAAGGAGAATAATAATGTGATCCTTTGGGAGGAGTTTAAGGCGGCATTTCTCAATCAATTCTTCCCTCTTGAGCTAAGGGAGTTAAAATGATGGAGTTCTTGAATTTGAAGCAAGGGTCTATGAGTGTGAGGGAGTATTCCCTCTAGTTAAACCAACTCTCTACATATGCTCCACAAATGGTGGCCGAGCGAAGGTCTAGAATGAACAAATTTATAATGGGTGTATACGATTTGGTGAATGAAGACTATCGTGCCGCCATGTTGATTAGTGATATAGACTTGTCCTGCCTCATAACTTATGCCGAACAATTGGAGAGGGTAAAGTTGAGAAAGAGAAGGGATAATGAGGCCAAGAGGGCTCGTTTTGTAATAAGGTTCGAAAGTCTCAAGGGTAGCCGGTTTCATTAAGGCCAAGGGTCTTCAAATGCTCCTAATAGAAGGTATGCTAATGACAATCAAAGGCCTCAAGGAGGTGGTGATGTGGTGCTTAATGCTATGTGCCCAAGATGTGGTAGAGGCCACAACAGCCCATGTTTGAGGGACATTAATGCATGTTATAGTTGTGGAGAAGTGGACCACAAGAAGATTGATTGTCCTCATAATCAAAACAATGGTAGAGATAGCTGTCCATAAGGCCTGGGTGCAAAAGTCGTTCCTTTGGGAAGGGGAGGTCAACAAGGTGACTCCTTTTGTTGCCAAAAAGTTTCATGTTGAACCCGAATTATTGTGTGAATCATACGAAGTGTCTACACCCATTGGTGCATCCATTGTTGCTAGAAGGGTCTATAGAAATTGTCCCATTTTCATTTTGTATAAAATATTGCCTTGTGATTTGTTGAGTTGGATATGGTGGATTTTGATGTCATTCTTAGGATGGATTGGTTGCATATATATTATACCTCTATTGATTGTAGAACCTGTAGGGTCAAATTTCAATTCCCAAATGAACTCGTTCTTGAGTGGGAGAGTCATGATGTGATGGTCAATGGTAGATTCATTTCTTGCATTAAAGCCCATAAGTTGATTTCTAAGGGGTGTCTCTATCATCTTGAGAGGGTTAGGGATGTTGAGTCCAAAGTCTTTCCCACAGAGTCGATCCCAGTGGTTAATGAGTTCCTAGATGTCCGCTCTACTGAGCTTCCCCCTCCCAAAAGGGAAATAGATTTTGGAATAGATCTCCTTCCTAATACTCAATCCATTTCTTTTTCCCCTTACCATATGGCTCCGGCGGAGTTAAAGGAATTGAAGGAGCAATTAAGGTACTTGTTGGAGAAGGGTTTTATTAGGCCTAGCCAATCACCTTGGGGTGTACCAGTGTTGTTTGTGAAGAAGAAGGATGGTTCTCTTAGAATGCGCATTGATTATCGACTAGTTGATAGAGTCACCATAGAGTCAAGGGGATAGTCACTTCTCTAAGATTGATCTTCCATCCGAGTATCACCAAGTGAAGGTAAGGGAGTGTGACATTCTCAAGATGGCTTTTCGGACTAGGTATGGGCACTATGAATTCGAGGTTATGTCTTTTAGGTTGACCAATCCACCGACTATCTTCATGGATCTTATGAATAGAGTCTTCAAACCCTACTTTTATTTGTTTGTGGTGGTATTTATTGATGATATCTTGATTTATTCCCATAGTGAGGAGGAGCATGTAGATTACTTGAGGGTGGTATTACAAAAATTGATGGAAGAGAGGTTGTATGCTAAGTATGAGAAGTGTGAGTTTTAGTTGCAAGAGGTTGCCTTGCTAGGTCATGTAGTGTCGGGGGATGGCATTAAGGTGGGTCCTAAAAAGACGGAAGTGATTAGAAATTGGCCTAAACCTTTGACTCCATCGGACATTAGGAGTTTCTTAGGCTTAGCAGGTTATTACCGGAGGTTTGTGAATGGGTTCTCTTTTATTACTTCTCCTATGACTAAGTTGACTCAAATGAAGGCTAAATTTGTGTGGACAGATAAGTATAAAAGGATTTCTTAAACTTTCAAAGATAAGCTTGTCTCCACTCCTATCTTGTCTTTACCGGAAGAGTTGGAAGGATTTATTGTGTATTGTGATGCCTTACGAATTGGTTAGGGTTGTGTTTTGATGCAAAATGGTAAAGTGATAGCTTATGCCTCTAGACAACTTAAGGTGCATGAAAAGAATTGTCCTACCCATGATCTTGAATTGGCCGCCGTGGTATTTGCTTTGAAAATTTGGTGTCATTACTTGTATGGGATGCATGTTGATGTGTTCACCGATCATAAGAGTCTCCAATATGTATTCACCCAAAACATCTCAACTTGAGACAACGAAGGTGGTTAGAGTTTCTTAAGGATTATGATATGAGTTTGTATTATCACCCCGTTAAGGCTAATATTATGGTCGATGCTTTAAGTAGGGTGTCTATCGGTATCCTAGCTCATGTTGATTATAGTGACAAAGAAGTGGCCAGGGAGATCCATCGGTAGGCTAGATTGGGGGTTAGGTTGGAAGAGGTTGATAATGGTGGGGTTGTGGTTGTTGATGGTTCTAAATCTTCATTAGTTGAGGAGGTGAAGGCAACGCAAGATCTTGACCCTGTCTTGCTAGAATTGAAGGCTTTGGTGAGAGATAGTAAGTTGGAGGTTTTCTTCCAAGGGGGAGATGGTGCCCTTAGGTACCAAGGTAGGTTGTGTGTGCCTAGTGTTGATGACTTAAGAAAGAAGATTTTAGATGAGGCTTATAATTCTTCCTATTATATTCACCTCGGTTCTACAAAGATGTATAGAGATTTGAGGGAAGTGTTTTGGGGAGGCATGAAGAGAAACATTGCTAAGTTTGTATCCGCTTGTCATCATTGCCAATAAGTCAAAGTCAAACATCAAAGGTCGGGTGGCCTAGCCCAAGATATAGAGATTCCTACTTGGAAGTGGGGGGAAATTAATATGGACTTTGTGGTTGGGTTGCCTAAGAATAAAAAGCATTTTAACTCCATTTGGGTTGTGGTTGATAGGATGACAAAGTCGGCTCATTTCCTACTGATTAACTACTTATAGTGCCAAAGATTATGCTTGATTGTACATTCATGAATTGGTTAGATTGTATAGGGAGCCCTTGTCTATCATATCGGATCGTGGTGCTCAATTCACTTCTCACTTTTGGAGGTCCTTCCAAAGAGGTCTTGGAACCAAGGTTAAAGCTTAGTATGGCCTTTCACCCTCAAACAGATGACCAAGCCGAAAGAACTATCCAAAATCTTGTGGATATTCTTAGAGCTTATGTATTGGAGTTTAAGGGTAGTTGGGATAATCATCTTCTACTCATTAAGTTTGCTTACAACAATAACTCTCATTTTAACATTTGTATGGCTTCTTTTGAGGCTCTATATGGTAGACGTTATAGGTCCCCAATTGGATAGGTTGAGGTAGGGGAGATGACTTTGTTGGGTTTAGATTTGGTCATGGAGGCCATGAAAAAGGTAAGATTGATAAGAGAAGGATTGAAAATAGCCTAAAGTCGTTAAAAGTCTTATGTCAATGTGAGGAGAAGGGATCTTGAATTTAAGGTTGGTGATTGAGTCTATTTGAAGGTCTCACCCATGAAGGGTATGGTTCGTTTTGGTAAGAAAGGTAAATTGAGTCCAAGATTTGTTGGTCCTTATAGAGTGTTGAGGAGGATTGGTAAGATGGCTTATGAGTTGGAGTTGCCCAATGATATGAATATGGTTCATCTGGTCTTTCATATCTCTATGTTGAGTAAGCGTGTAGGTGACCCAAGTGCCATTGTGCCTCTTGATGTTGTGGGTGTTGTTGAAGACAATTTGACTTATGACGAGGTTACAGTAGAAATTTTAGATAGACGAGTAAAGAGGTTGAGGAATAAGGATGTTGCTTATGTCAAGGTCCTTTGGAGAAACCAACAAGTTGAGAGTGCTACATGGGAAGCCGAGGTGGACATGCAAAATCGATATCTCTATCTCTCCCATTCTACTCAAGCCTAAGGTACTAATTCAAGTCCCTTATGTGATTTCAAGTCTTATGTTTTCACCCCTATGTCATTGCATGCATTCATGTTTATGTTAATAAATTCATGGTGATTTTGCACCTATGTTAACATTTTTAAAAATGATGTTTAAGTTCTGAACTTATCTTGATTATTTCTCTCATATATGTTTCATTGACATTTGGGAACGAATGTTCCCAAGGGGAGATATTAAAAATCCCCAAAAATGCCCGAAAATATGCCTCAGAAATACCCATAATTATAATTTCTATATATCTCAAAATTCATGTGTGATATCGAAAATCCAACTTCATATTTGTGACCGGGGGGCAAAATTGACTGGGGAATGGGTCTAACCCCAATTTTAGAGAAATTATATCAAAATGTCATTTTCCAAAATTTTGGATTTCCAAACTCGATCCGCATCCCTGGCGCGATGTGACCATGGACCTATATATTTTTTTTGCCAGTTTTGTTTTTTGGTCCAAGGCCTTTGGGTCTTTGTCCTAAGCCTTCCCATGCATAAAAACACCTATACTTAGTCATTTTTTCAACCTCATATCATTCAAGACATTTCTCCAATACCCTTTCTAACACTTAGACAAATATTTCACTCAAATTCAAGTGTCCTAAACTCATTTCCAATCTTAAGGAATTCACTCAAGCTTCAAGTTCTCATTCCAATCTTCATCAAGAGAATCTCTAAAGTTGAGGTATGTGGGTTTCAATCATTAGGTCCTTTCACCCATGGTGCCCAGCCTTCCTTTTTATACAAATTACATGTTTTCAAGTTGATTTACTTATGGGTATTCTTACTATAAACTATGTTGGGATTTTCATGAGATGTGTATTATTTAAGCATGTTTTGAGCTATGAATATGTTCTATGATGAGATTTGATGAAGGGTTTTAATGTATCTTGCATGAGGGTGTTACCAAGTGTTGGTGGGTTTGTTTATATTAGGTTTTCTCACATTATTTTACTCTTGAATTGCATAATTTTGAACTAGAATTATACACCCGCCAAGTGTTTGATATAATGTCCGATTTAGGGTTCTTAAGTTATTGATGATCTATTGCATGACCTATGATTTCAATGACTTTAAAACGATGAAAAAAAGGTATATATGTGTTGGTTTCATGAAAAGTATCGACAGTATTGCAAGTGATCACACCTTGTTAAGGGGGTGCTATGCCTCAATCAACATGGGTGGTAGGGTGTGACAACCATCAACCAAATTGAGGGGTTGATACCTCAATCACCATGAATGGTAGGGTATGATAACCATTAATCAAATTGAGGGGTTAATACCTTAATCACCATGGATGGTAAGGTGTGACAACTATCAATCAATTGAGGGATTGATACCTCAATCGCCTCTCCAAGGGGGTGGTAGGCCTTGGATTCCATAATGATAGTCTCTTCCTACACATGTAATATGTTCTATATAAGCATGTTTACTTCAAGCATCATTCATGCATGCCATATTATTATATGCTCATCCATTGCCTAATTATATATTTTAACTATGTTGCTTATCTCTTGTGGCATTGCATCCTACATACTTAGTACATTCAAACGTACTAATGCATACTCTATGCCTATATGATGTTGCCATGTAGGAACCGGAGCTCTACTTGATCATCCTCCTCCTCCACGTGGCTGGTACTATCGCTTGAAGCAAATCTTGGTGAGTCCTTAACTCCGAGGACAATATCTATTGATCTTATGTTATGTAAAGACTCTTTTCTTTGTTTAGATGCTTATGACTATGAGGGTGAGCCCCGAAAGTTGTCTTCACCCTTGCCCAATCTATGCTAGAGGTGTTGTTGGACAAGTTATGTATTTATGCTTTGATCTTTGATTCCTTTGATGATTTATTCTATGAAAGACTTCCCTTAGTCCCTTTATCCCTATTTATATCCTTTTATTGTTGTATAATTGCTTCCGCGATCAAGGATGTGTACATGATATGCTAAAAGGCTTGTTTGGGATCCCTTTGGGTTCCCATTCATTGTGTCAGGTCTAGGCCCTAGGCTTGGGTCATGACAGAGAGTTTCTTTACTTGGCCCCTTCAGTATTTACAGGGTCCAGTCCCTCTGAGGATCCACAAGACTTTATAGACCATATGTATAGATTATTGAGGGTGGTGTATGCCTCTATTTTTAAGGTAGTGGAATTAGCTTCTTTTCGACTATGTTATGTCGCCATCTTGTGGTACGAGGCATGGGAAATATCTAGAGGGCCTGATGCTCTGCCAGAAGAGTGGGAGGACTTCTTTGAGGCATTTTTAGCCCATTACTTGCCACGGGAGGCCCATCTTGACTAGTTTATTAGTTTGCGGAAAGAGGATATGAGTGTAAGGGAGTGTAGCTTTAGGTTGAATTCTTTGGCTATATATGCACCAGATATTGTATGTACCATGAGTGCCAGAGTTCATCATTATGTGGATGAGTTGGGGGATCATTTGATCAGAGACTGCAAGATAGCCTCTTTACAGGATGGCGTAGATATTTCCCATATACAGGCTTTTGCTCAGACTACATAGGACCTTTCTCATCGAATTCAGGATACCCATAGAGATAGGGAGAAGAATAAGAGGGCTTGTACTATGGAGTCTTGTTGGGAGCTATGGAGTGATTTCAGGCCTCCTTTTCACCGATATCTACCTCCATCAGTAGGTAGTTCACTGCCATAGATACAGGGCCAGCGATCTGATCGTTATATTCAGTTAGGGCTGGGGCAGAGTTGACGCTAGCCTGAGAGCCGTCAACAGGAGCGCTCTGCACAAATGAGACAGCCTACTCCTACATATACACAATGCAGTAAGCTTCATAATTGGCAGTGTAGGAAGGATTCAGGTGCATATTACCATTGTGGGCAGACAAAACATTATATTAGGCAGTGCCCGGGGTTAGGTAGAGGTATAATAACTCAACCTTCATGATCTACTGCAGACTACCAGATCCACAGCCTACTCAGGGTCATGGTTGGGCGGGAGGTAGAGGAGACAAGTCTCGTTCTACTAGTGGCCAAAATAGATTTTATGCACTCACAGGCCGATAGGATTTAGAGGCATCTCCAGATGTGATCACAGGTATATTGATGATATATTCCCATGCTATTTATGCACTAATAGGTCTCAACTCTACATTTTCATATATTACCCCATTCATTGCTGGAAAGCTTGATATGAGACCTGAGTTATTGCTAGGGTCAGTTAAGGTGTCTATGCCAGTTGGTGACTCAATTGTAGCTAGTCATCTTTATTGAGGTTGTACAGTGTTAATTAATGAGCGCCCAACCTCTGCTAATTTAATTGAATTAGTTATTCTAGATTTTGATGTTATTAAGGGTATGGATTAGTTGGCAGCTTGTTATGCTAATATCGATTGTCGTGCAAAGCTAGTCCACTTCCATTTTCTAGGTGAGCCAATCCTTGAATAGAAAGGTAATGTTGCTTGGCCCAAGGGTAAGTTTATTTCATACCTTAGGGCTCGGAAGCTGGTAGCTAAAGGTCGTATATACCATCTAGTTCATGCTAGGGATGTCGATAAGGAGTCGGTGACCCTTCAGTCAGTCCCTATTGTGAATGAATTCCCAATGGTATTCCCTAATGAGCTTCCAAGGATTTCCCCCGAAAGGGAAATTGATTTTGCTATAGATTTGCTCCCTGATACGCCGCCTATATCCATTCCTCTCCACAAAATGGCTCTAGCAGATCTAAAGGAATTGAAGGAACAACTGAATGACTTATTTGACAAAAGCTTTATTAGGCCAAGTACATCTCCATGGGATGCTCCAGTTATCTTTGTTCAAAAAAAAGATGGCTCCTTATGGATGTGTATTGATTACAAACAACTATATAAAGTCACTATCAAGAACAAGTATCCTCTTTCGAGGATTAATGACGTGTTCGACCAATTGTAGGGTGTCAAATGCTTTTCAAAGATTGACTTGAAATTCAGGTACCACCAGTTGCGAGTCAGGGATGCTGATATTACAAAGCCAGCATTTAGGACGAGGTATGGACATTTTGAGTTCCTTGTCATGTCTTTCGGGCTTACAAATGCCCCAACAACTTCTATGGACTTTGATGAATCGAGTCTTTAAACCATTCTTGGATGAATCTGTGATCGTGTTTATTGATGACATCTTAATATATTCATGGTCAAAATCTGAGCATGCAGACCACTTGCGAGCTATATTACAGACTCTCCAGGATAACAAGTTATATGCTAAATTCTCTAAATGTGAGTTTTGGTTAACTTTGATAGCTTTTCTTGGTCATGTTATTACAAGCAATGGTATTAAGGTCGATGGGCAGAAGATTGAAGCAGTAATGGCCTGGCTGAGACCATTGAGTCAGACCGTAGCTTTTTAGGATTGGCAAGATATTATATGAGGTTTGTTGAGAGATTCTCCTCTATCGCTGCACCATTAACGAGATTGATGCATAAAGCAGCTAAGTTTCAGTGGACTGATATGTGTGAGCAGAGTTTTTAAGAGCTAAAGAAAAGGCTTATCACCACCTATCTTGGCTCTTCCAGATGGAACCAAAGGCTATGTAGCATATTGTGATGCCTTGAGAATAGGTTGTGTTCTTATGTAGTATAGTAGAGTTATTGCATATGCTTCCAGACAATTGTGAAAGCATGAACAAAACCATCCTACCCATGATCTTGAGCTCGCCACAGTTGTCTTTGCCCTAAAGATTTGGCGACATTATTTATACAAAGTTCATGTTGATATTTTTACCAACCACCAGAGCCTCCAATATCTATTTAAGCAGAAGTTGTTGAACCTACGACAGAGGAGGTGGCTAGAATTACTAAAAGACTATGATGTTGACATTTTATACCTTCCTGGTAAAGCAACTATTATTGCTGATCCACTTAGCCGAAAGTCCATGGGAAGTCTAAGCCATGTTGAAGCTGATAAGGTTGGAATGATAAAAGACCTATGTCAGCTAGCTAGTTTGTAGGTGCGATTAGTAGATGCAGAGGATGGAGGTGTAATTGTTCAAAATACAACAGAATCTTCCATTGTCACTGAAGTAAAAGAGCCAAAACGCGAGGATATTGAGCTTAGGAAACTGAGGGAGAGCATTTCATAACAACAACATCTTTTATTTTGAGAGCACTAACTAGAGATAGAGTCTTTAGGTACCAAGGTCGCTTATGTATATCGGATATTGGAGGACTCCATGCCAAGACTCTTTTTGAGGACCATTATTCTAAATAGTCAGCCCACCCTAGCGGGACAAAAATGTATCGTGACCTTCGACAAATCTATTTGGTGGAATGGTATGAAAAAGGATTGCAAAGACAGTAGCCCAATGTCCTAATTGCCAACAAGTTAAAGCAGAACATCAGAGACCTAGAGGCCTAGCTCAATATATTGAGCTTCCGCTATGGAAATGGGACATGATAAATATGGACTTAATCACTGGTTTGCCTCATACCCCATGCAGATATGATTCTATTTGGGTATGTCATGCCCCAAAGTCCCATTAGGGCGGACTGACACCCGTTGCCGATAAGGCTCGGGGGAACCAACTTGTGTCCATGCGTTTTCTATACATACTATAAGGGGTTTCTATGTTTGACATGCCTTTAATAAGATAAACAGTGATAACAAGCTAAAACGAAATGTATATGACTAGGCCGTTGGAGCCCCAGTGTCTGTAGTACGAGACATGACTTCACTTTGCTGTACATAGTCTACAAAGCCTCTAAAT